>CM060952.1:115881478-116016808 GCA_030765055.1 Mantis religiosa
GAAGAAGAAGAAGAAGAGAAGAAGAAGAAGAAGAAGAAGAAGAAGAAGAAGAAGAAGAAGAAGAAGAAGAAGAAGAAGAAGAAGAAGAAGAAGAAGAAGAAGAAGAAGAAGAAGAAGAAGAAGAAGAAGAAGAAGAAGA
This sequence comes from Mantis religiosa, assembly GCA_030765055.1. Lineage (NCBI taxonomy): Eukaryota > Metazoa > Arthropoda > Insecta > Mantodea > Mantidae > Mantis > Mantis religiosa. Next base: position 115,881,618 of record CM060952.1, read on the forward strand.
AGAAGAAGAAGAAGAAGAAGAAGAAGAAGAAGAAGAAGAAGAAGAAGAAGAAGAAGAAGAAGAAGAAGAAGAAGAAGAAGAAGAAGAAGAAGAAGAAGAAGAGAAGAAGAAGAAGAAGAAGAAGAAGAAGAAGAAGAAGAAGAAGAAGAAGAAGAAGAAGAAGAAGAAGAAGAAGAAGAAGAAGAAGAAGAAGAAGAAGAAGAAGAAGAAGAAGAAGAAGAAGAAGAAGAAGAAGAAGAAGAAGAAGAAGAAGAAATGAAAGTCCTGGAGCAAACGGGGATTATTAATTAACAGAAATGTCTAGTTTAAATTATTGAAATGAAAAATTTAATTTAGTTGCCTGATTATATAAAAAGAATAGACAAATTATAGGTGAATAAGAGGATAATTTATTGATCGGCTTTTTAGAAGGAGAAGCTATAGGGTAAGGAACAAAGGAGTTCCGCACTAGAACCAACCTAAGTGAGGAAATCAGATATGCTGTAACAACCATGACCTTGCGGACGTTGTTTTATATTTAAAGCAAAATCGCCTCATCCGATTGTTCCTAGTGAGCTCTTTCGACATTTATACAGACTGAGTCTTGAATATACAAGGGTTGTTAATAACTATTGCGTCAGACATTTCAAGCCCTTGTAAAGCTTATATTTCTACAATTATCATATTTCGGAACAGCTAACTTTCACAATATTTACTCATTAAGTAGTTTTGAAATGGCCAATTCTGCTAATGTGAAATCCTTCAATGTATAGACCTATTTTTTAACTTAAAGTTATCAATATGATAAATGGAAAGAAAAATTAAAAACTGAGATAGCATACATAAAAAATGTTATAGAGTTTGGATGAAACGAAACTGTTGCCCTATACTGTAAGTTGATTCCAAGTTACGTATCTGTGTGTACTAGTTTGAAATTATCTCAAAACAGTTTAAATAAGGATAGTCACTGAACTGCAACGTCAATACAGTAAACTATTCTTTTTAATAATTGCATCTTTGTCATCTAAACTAAATATACTTTATATACGTATAGAAAGTTTTCAATAAATTGAAAATACAAGTTAACAGATGCTTCACTGAGCATGAAAACTAAACCATAACACCATTATAAAATCGATTACACTTCTAATGATTAAAGATAGTGTTCGATAAACTTATTTTACATTATTTTCATACTTTTAAATCAGTTGGAATAACGAATTCCAAATATATTTGTCGGGCAGGGTAGTCTAGGGTTCGAAAACTTCTAATAGCTTAATAAGCTAATTGTTAGTGTTAAAGGGATCTGTAAACGGTCTGTTCATCCGGGTTAATTGTTGCAATTTTCCATTGAGCAGAATTTCGTCATTAAAATGTGATTACTTTAAGCAAAGTCTTAGCCTTGCTTTATATTTGCCTGTTAGAATATATTTAATTCCTTCAATTTTAGTGCCCTTTGTTAAGATTTGTCTAAATTGCCATATTTTATAGAAAAGTGTTAATTGTTCAAATGTTATCCAAATGTGTGTTGCTCTTTGTCTTCACTGTTGATATATTCAGAGCTTATTTAATTTGTATAGCATTGCAACAAAGGCAAGTTTGAGGTGAAGATCTGTAGTGAGCGAGTTACATGGAACAAGTTTGTTATGTACTGAAATCAACGTAACTGAGTCGTTACGGTACTTCAGGGACTGGAGGTCTAGAGATTTAAATGCTTCAGACTTCATAACTGGCAAACGCCGGGAAGGCATCCGTGCCAAGCCAAAACTTTCGTTCCCGAAATGTCTTTCCCAATTGTCATTTAATGTCATGTATCATCAATATATGTGTGTAGTAAGAAGGGCACAAATCCTACTTTTATTCACATAAATAAAAAGAAAGTTTAAACCTACATCATTCTTTGTTATATTCCTGTGTAATGCCCACAGCGTACGTTTTCTTCGTTGTTCCTTTATTCAGCTGCAGTTAACTCGCCAACCAATAAGAATAGAAAAAGATGAAACTAGTTGTATGCAGTAATTTATAAGATGAAATGAAATATGTAGTCTTTAACTCCCGCTTTTACTACATGTAGCACCGCGATGACATTTATGATACAGGAGATGAAGCTGGAGCAAAGGTGGAATGAGCTGGCGGGGGAAGCCGGAGATCCCGGAGAAAATCCGCTCCATGTTGTCCACCACAAATCTCACTTTGCGGTCACCTGAGAACGAACTCGATCCGAGCGCTCTCACCACTCAGCCACGGCGCGTTCCATTTGTACAATGATATTGTTCTTGTGAACTATAAATGCATAGAAGCTTAAGAAAAGTACAAGATAAATCCTTTATTGTCTTCTGTTGTAGATTAGATCAGTAACATAATTTGAGTGGCGTAAAACTGCTGTCATTAGTGGCATGCTCTGGCTGTATATTTATGTATTCATGTCTGATACAGAAGTATTTAAAGCAATTTCAAGAGTAAAAAAACTGAGATTATCAAACTGGAGATACGGAAGCAGATCAGTACAAATATTAAGCAGTGCAAACCTCCTTATGTGTGCGCTTATATTTTCACACCCGGCGCCATTTTAAATAAAGTTGCGATCAAGTCTACTTAGACACAAACAAGCGTAGTAAAAAAGATTAAACGAACACGAATGCCACTTTAGGTTGTGGCTCACAAAACAGGTCAGCAATAGCAGAACATTCCCTTCAAAGCCATGTCATTTACTTTAGGAGTTTATCAGTTCCTCGGATAGATTTCATGCTAGATTGGATTCAGCGATCAAAAATGAGTCGCCCAGGTTCACCTGAGTGAGGTGCTTTACGCCTCAGCTCCTAGCCGCTAAGTGCGGCTTTATCTACGCGATTTAGAACGCTGGGTTTGCATCTGAATCTCTATTTTCGGCGGAGGGTATGCGTTTCTCTAGAATTTGTCGGTCGCAGCGGCAGGTTGTGGGCCTCTCGTCCTCGCTGCGAGCACGCCCAATGCTATCGGCCCCTGGCCGCCCGCTTACGAGGCTGCCGTGGCTCCCATCGGCCATAGAGGATAGTGATATGGGTTGGTTCATTTCTGTGTCTGGGGAATAGAATATATTTTGGATGGTGTTGATCTATTCATGAAATATTGTCCAAAGCGTCGTGGGCAATCATAGCTCTTCCTCCAACGAAAAGAAATTTTTAAGTCATTGGGTTAATTTTTAAATTATAAGGGGTTAACAAATTAAAATGTTTTTTAAGTCAAAACTGAACTGTTCATTTTAACATTAATCTATATGTAAATTTTTGTAATTTAATTTTCTAGAAGAAAATTAGACTTATGTGGGCAGTAGATAATTTTATTGAAGGTTTTATGGTCATCGCAAACAAGAGTATACACCAGTTGGTTCTATCGTGAGGTGGTATAGATACATAAGCCTAAGGTGGATTTCAACCGTAAGTGATGATTAGACTACGCAAGGCATGAACACAGCTCTAGAATACCTACAAATCGCCAAACAACCCACACCCGTGAGCGGCGAAGCAACATCACATGAGAAATTGCACGAGTTATACATTTTTAATTTAAGATATCGGAGAAGCTAGAGTCCTATCCTAAAACAGTAATTGTTAGAAAAAGGAACTCAATTCCTAAGCGGGAAATAGTGATGTCACTGGGTGAGTGAATGCTTCGCCGTTAAGGGCACATTACATTGCGTTCAGCTTGGTGGTGTTTCACTCTTGAAAGAAATTACAGTGTCCAATACCAGCCGAGCATTCACAATCTTTTGTAATTGTAATCAGTTCAAATAATAATTAGATCTGCGGTTCAGGGTCTGCTGTTTCATTAGATGCAGTTATAACAAAAATAGACACAAATGCTTCCGTTGTGACTCTGCACGAATGATGCAAGATAAAATGGCATCTTTAGAAATTTCAACAGGAAACACTTCCGGCATTATACATGATCATCTACATTACGTATCTTTATACTGAGTGATACTGAATGGAATGTGTTTCGCTTCTTGTGTTCTTCTTGTAGCTATTTATAGCCAATTTGGTCACTTAAAAGCGATGTTAAAGAGGTATGTGAAGTAATTCTGGAGGTATACGGATCTTGCTCAGTACTCGAAAAGCATCGTACTTGAAATTAAGACTACCATGAAAAGGATTGCCTTAATACGAGTAATAATTAGTATCTGAAAATATCCCTGTCATATTATACTGAACTGGTTCTGTGTTCTAGTTCAGATAATTTGTTTGTAACAGCATCTCAAGGCAGGTCAAGAGAAATTAAAACTTATGAAACCACACAACGCGCAGCCAATTTTCATCGCCTTTCTCATTACATCCTAACGTTCCAGCTACTAGCGTGACCATAAAGTGCAAAATTAAAGCTGCCAACTGGTGCAGAAATTCTTAGTGGGAGTAGTTCCACCGCAGATATTTTTCTGTCGCGAACAAATACCCACTCAAGTATAAACTGGAGATACTTCTTGGGTGGAGTGGTTCGATAAGGAGCCAGATCTTGTAGAACTGCAGTGGAATGTGAACCTTAAAGTGCCAGAGCAGCTGCCGCATATTTAAATATCACAGTGTGGTTGAAACCGCAAAAAGGGGCTCTCCGTAAAGACAAATATCAATTCCAGGCCTCATCTCCTCCCACATTTCCCCCAAGTGGAGTGTCAACCTTCAAAGTTTGTTTCCACCGTCCTCACATTATTTCTCTTTTCCGCTGCTTAAAGGTGGTACGTCCTACTCCTTAAGTATTTCGTAACTAAAGCAGGTACAATTATCCTGACATTAACCCCCGAGAAAAAAAAAAGTATTAAGTGCTTGAAGAAGTTATAACGATATCTTGAAGGATAATTATTCCTTTATTGGCTCTTTGTTTGTGGTATAAGAATCTCTATTAACATGTTTTCAATTACCTAAATAATATCTACTCATACATTTTGTTGAAGGCGGAAAGTTGTAAAATCTGCATGGAAATCAAATCCTAAATCATGGATACCTAAGATTTTAGAACATTTTGATATGAATTAAGTGTACAAAAATCAGTATTTTATAAATATTTCATGCCGCGAAAGCTTACTTTAAATTGCATACTTAAAAGTATATTACCATTACGTCAGAAATAATTTATATAGTTAATTGATACATCTGCTGTTTAATCTAACTACGGCAATATTGTGCGAAACAATCCCCTAATGTTCGGTTAATTGATTCCCAGTATTGTGGTAGCTGTTTAATTTGCTTGAAGTGTCACTCAATAGTGTAATAAATATATAATTTATAGTTGTAAAATTCTGATCGCAACATGTACTTTTATTAGGAAAGGGTCATAATTAGATGGACACATGTTCGAAATTTAGGTTAATAGATGTCGCAATAACTTGTTGATATTACCGTGAAAAAGAACGAAGAATGCTCCATTAAAATCCCTCGTAATGGTTCACAATTCATCTGCCTGATTACAAGCTCATACTTACTTGTGCTGTGAAGTCCATGGATCATTAACTTTCTTTTTGGAAGTATAATACTCGTAAATAAATTTAAACAATCAGAAAATGGCATGTTGCAGAGTGACAAAGCATACCTCGAGCTCATCTTTTATCATAAGAAATCAAACAAGAGCTGTTATTCCAAAAATGAATATTAATTTTAGTTCCGGTAAAACCTCAATATAGAATTTTTAAGTAAAATGTAATTCCTCCTCTACTACGTACTATTGTGTAGAGAAGGAATTACATTTTACACCATTTTGAAGGTAACGCCCGCCTTATTAAAATTAATAAATATATTAATACTACTGTCACTGATCGCATTATTTCATTGAAGCCGCGCAAAGCCGGAGCTACGCGTGGGCAGAGACAGATAGTGGCGCGCAGTGCTAAGCGCTTGCCGAGAGAGAAACAGAGGGAGAAAGAGACAGAGAGATGTCTGGATAGTTCCCTCCTTCTCTCACTGCGTCATGAAAGGCCGTGAAACTTCGGCAGCTTTCGAGAACAATGACTGGGAGGTATAAACAGTACCACCTATGGTTGAGTGAGTCATCCCAACACAAATGATCAACATCCTACACAGGTTCTTGCGATACCGCACCTTCAAAGTCACAGTCGCGGGGAAAACATCTACACTAAGACCAGTGAGAGGCGGAGTCTCCGAAGGCTTTGTATTATCTCCCACCTTATTCAACGTCTTTATGGCAGATTTCCCCACATAGCCACGAGTCTAAATGGCACAATACGCTGACGACGTGCTTCAATGTTCTGCATAGACAAACACATCCTCAGAGCCTTCAACCACTTAAAAAGACATCTCCGTCTAACACAACAGTAGTGTCGGTGTTGGCGGATGTCCGTTAATCCGGACAAAAGCCACGCCATACTTTTCACAAAGCACCACCCCTCGCAGACTGCCCCAACTTCAGCTTCCGAGGTCGAAGGATAGAGTGGACTAACTCTGTCCAGTACCTAGGAGTCAAATTGGACAGAGGTCTAATTTTTCGCCGGCACATCAGGGACTTATCGGAGAAGATGCAGAGAGCAATTGCTTCCCTGTATCCAATGCTGGGGTCGACCTTGATGCCAGTTGGTCTGAAGTTATGCGCTGGTAATCCCGGTGATGCTATATGCCTTGAGATCTGGGGCATGGCCGCAGGCAGCTGGTTAGCATGGCTTCAACGTGCACAGAATAGAGGACTATGGTCTATATTTTCTGTGGGACGTTATTTTCTTACCAGGTTGCTTCACGAAGCCTCGGGTCTTCAATACGTGGAGGATGAAATTAGGTGTCGAGCATCAAAATTATGCGCTACTTTACCAACACATAGAAGCGCCCTTGTTAGATCATTGGGAGATTATGACCCCACTAGACGCCTTTCTAGACTGTTCCGGTTACCCCGTATGGCTTGCGGGCACCCGAGGAGCTAATCCTAACAGCAGATAAAGCTGTGCTCCACATAATTATTCTAGGCTGTTTGGCATCAAAAATTTTCCCAATAAATAACAACTTTCAAAAATAAATACACCAGTGTGCAAGGTACTGCATCCCATCTTTCAAATAGAAGGCTCATAAATTTGTAACCTCAAAAGAAACTCCAACCTCAAAACCCACCACACATCCTACAAAATCGCAATAAATAACCTTACCTGCGGTAAAACCCTTAACGGGTGGGCACGCAGCAAAAACCTTTTGGCTGTATACAGCCTGCACCTCGATCGGTCGGTCGGTCGGTCGGAGTGGATCAATTGCTAGTTGAGAACTGTTAATTGTGTGTGTGTGTGTGTGTGTGTGTGTGTGTGTGTGTGTGTGTGTGTGTGTGTGTGTGTGTGTGTGTGTGTGTGTGTGTGTGTGTGTGCAGCTGTGCAGTGGACCTTTGAAGTGTACCGCAAGTGCATTCTTTCTTTTGTTTAGTGTGACAGTCGACCTTTAAGACTCCTGTCTGTAGGACACGTCATTTTAGAGCCTGTAAGGGGTGTACAAAGTGTGTGTTTACTTGTAATAAAGAGTATTTTGAATTTTATCAAACAAGGCCTTTGTAATTCTAGGAACCCACAAAGTCACAACACTGATGGCCTGCTTTATGGCGAGAAATTAGGAAGAATCCAAAGCAATTGTATAAAAGCTGGAAGAGTCTTCTTTCCACCAGAAAAAAGGTGGAGGAAATGTAAATGCTGTTGGCATTTGTTCAAAATTGAGTTAAAGGAGAATTACAGTGCTGAAAAGCTTTGGTTCACGTTTCTGAACTCGCGGCACATAACAAAGAAATGAAAAGAAGGAAATACGGCATTGAAGAAAGCCAAAAAACATTTGAGAATATATTTGGTTTATATACTTTCCTTAAAATTAATTATTGCTATTTCCCTCAAATTATAAAAATTAATGTGAACTATTTTATCGTGTCTATCTTCAGATACATGTAGTCAGTTTAGGTCAATTTTCTACTCCCCAATTGTTTATATAGCCTTGAGGTTTCCGACATGGCAATAGCGAGTATATTGAAACAAAACAAACCTATAGTTCTAAAGTAAGAAACCTACTTCACAAAATTGGTGTGAAGCATTCATATTGCATTCTCTATTCACTGTTCTGAAAAGTATTTTCATAAATGCTTTCTTTTCTATATTTTTCTTATCAATATGAATAAACTGTAAGTACTAATTACTTATATTGTAGGTATGTAATGATTTTGAAATTGTATGCTTCTTGTACTACCACGAAGAACAAAACGAATAGCAGTTTTAATAGTTGCAAAGAGCAGTACTTTAAAAGCCATAGCGATTACAAAAAGATCAAGGGCTAACACCAAAAGATTTTTGGAAACAAATTGTGTGCTTTGGCGATATTTACATTTTTGTAGTAAGATTTTATCTATTGCTTGCATTTTACCAGTTAAAGGAGTTCATAATGAAGAGACCTATTTGGGGGAAAAAAAGTATATATGTATATTAACTTCGTGGGTTCGTAGAATTAAAAGTTCGAGCTGCAGATATTTAACATGTTCTTTACTTTCGTAGAAATACACTCTGTTCAATTCTCACGTCACAGCATTATGTCACATACACAATGACAATCTACCAAGGTCGATGACCACACAAACAGTATTCTGATGACATCACTTTACAACTTTTTACTCCTTTACAACTCTGTGTTTACGACTCTTCCTTGGCGAGTCGTCGCTTCCTTATATACCTCCACTGATAATTCCAGACTGTTCCAGAACAATCAAGAAACCGAACGCTCTCCATCAATCAAGGTGTTACCAGAATGTTCTAACTTTATCTGTTTTGGCATGCCTTTCATCTCAGCGCTCTGTTTATCTGCTTATGCAAGCTATTTATCTACGTGATACACTATTCGTCTGTTATCTATCCGCGCCGAACCTTTTATGCGCATCGCCGCGACAATATATATTATTGTCACGATATATCTGAACCATTTATCTCTAAAAATGCCTTCCCTTATTAAGATCACCTCAAAACGTGTAGTTCCTGTGAACTCCCGGTATTGCATTTTCGGATGAAATGCAATGTTCACCCCATATTCTATAGGTAAAATCTAGAGGAAATGAAACCAGCTATTGATTTTGGGTAATCATTTTACAGTGCCAAATTGCACTTTAAGTGTCAGACTACTTGTAGGCGTTTCTATTGTTCTCCGGAGGAAAAAATCAAAAGCTATACCCATAGACAGTATATTCTGGCGTTATCATGACACGCGAGTGGATCGTAAAAGTTCTACACGTGTTCATAAACACACCCAGATTGGAGTGCTTCTCTAACTTATCGGTGCTCGCTATAGCTGTAGAAAGTTTTATGAGGTCACCTAAAAACCGTTCTCCATAAACATGGTTGAAGCACACACAGGATCGTCGGAACGCACAAAGGAAAACTATTTCCCAATATGTCAAAGAAATTTAGAGCATATCGCAAACGTGACTGTTACAGCAATCCATATCTGCAAAGCATGGAATAAATAAAAAAGACAGCTGAACTGGAAAAATTCTGAATTTCATGAACTGCTGCATATTTTACAATAGACGCAATTGCAGGGCTTGGCAGTAATTCAACCACAGAGACTTAGGGGCTGGTATCCTAACAAAGAGAAATATTTCACGTCGTGTTTGGTATTATTGTTCTATTGTTTGATAACACAACTGTGACAATCCGACCTATGGGACGAAAGCAGAATGATTTTGTCATACTTTGGATCCAATATCCACGATGTATTTTAATGATGACCTAAGCATCAAAATATTTTATAATATTTTCATAATGTATTATTTATGATAATGAATCCTAATAACCTCTGGAAGTAGAAGAAAACCTCCATAACTAAAAAAGACAGCCATATACAGTTAAACCTACTTTATAGTAACCACTTTTACGAATGGAAAGATAGATTCAGACTGAAAAATCCAATGCCATAACCGGAATTCGAACCACGGACCTTCTGGTGTCCATCCTGCCGCTCTAACCATTGAGCTACTATGGCCAACGCGCCGACATGACATTAAATTCTCCAACTGACTCGTATTTTTTCCGATAAACCACTTAGGAGTTCTCATAAACACACAAGACAACTACCTTAATGGCGACTTACAACGTGTAAGTACTTTAAGGCCCGGGCTTTATAGTTAACCACTATTAGGTCAATTAATGGAAATTAATTGTTCTTTGACACTGGTCGTGAATAGGCTAAAGTATGGAAAGATAGAGTCAGACATACTTCCATACCATACCATACCAAGTGGTTTACCGGAAAAAATACGAGTGAGTTGGAGAATTTAATGCCATGTCGGCGCGTTGGACATAGTAGCTCAATGGTTAGAGCGGCTGGACTGCCACCAGAAGGAAAGAATATTCAATCAAATGGTCGGCACCGAGAACTGAACCATGGACTACCCGAATGCGAACAGCACAGGTTTCAGTGGCATCACCTCGCTCGGTAGGATGTCATACTAAGGACTTTAAAGACCGAAAAAACTTCATCACCTTTCGCCAGATATGAACCCGCCACCTCGGAAATTAGCGACTACCATGTTATTCCTGTTTAGAGTAGGCAGAGGAATTATTCTCCATGTGTATATTAGTATCTGTGTTGGGAAAAAAATAGAGACATTTTTACTAAAACAGTACGCGTTAGAGATACTTTCATAAAGAATAAGAGGCGTAGCTTTAACTTTCTATAAATTATCATGGGTTACTCTCAATACCTTTATAAATATGCATTCAAAAACTTACTAGAGGAGAAATTTAAACCTCGTTAAAACACATAATTTTGTAGTTTTTACTATTTATGAGTAGTTCATTTGCGTGTTTCAATATTTAAGTAATTCGCTCTTCATTTTTCATCAACTCATTGAGTCAGTATGACATTATACAGTGTCCTCTTTAAAGATTTTTACAATCGATTAATATCCCGCTACTTTTGTTTCGCTACAAGTTGCCTGTTGAAATAGTTTCGTCTGTGCCATTTATTAGGATTAGCAGAAAGGAGACAAAACCGAAGTTCGTATGAATAATTTATTGAATATCTATAGAATGCGTGTATGAAAATAAATGATAGTGGCTAGAGAATGCAACAAATGAGTAATTATCCTGAACATTGTAATATTACTTATCAAACAGGAATAAACGCAAATGGCAGCTAGCGAGTATTGTATTTCAGAAATTAGATCAAGCCTCAATTGCCTGCTTGCAAAAAAGAAAACAAATATTCACTGATTATCATGGGAAATGAACACAATCACGTAAGCCGTGTTCGTATCAGAACATGGATATCTCCTTTCCTGTATCCTACTTACTGTGTAATTGCTTGTGATAAATACAGCTCATTCAAGATTACCTTAACAACCCCACGTTCTACAAAACACCAAACAACTCCCTCAGATATAAGAACAGATTAAAACTTAGTCTTGGCTGAAGCCGTAGATTAACGGTTTGTTTCCGCAAAAGTTTCCTCATAAAGTCTTAACTTTCTCTACTGTGCGCTATCGTCAAACAAAAAACCAGGAGAAGAATCAATAATATTTTTACATATCAAAACCGGAGAGGGCTTTCCTTTGCTACAGCTCTCCCTCCAAACTAATTTGAGCCACTCCCTAAGACCCCTAAAAATGAATATATCACAATTGTTAGACTGAGTCAACATGAAAAGTTCAATGCCATAGCCGGGATTTGAACCACGGACTCAAGTACTTATGATAGTAAGTCGCCAAAAACTGTGTATCTCGAATGCGAGAGCCCCTAGTGGTTTACCGGGGAAATATATGAGTGAAATGGACAATTTAATGTTAGGACGGTACGTTGGCCATGGTAGCTCAATGGGTTAGAGCGACTGGACGGAAACCAGGAGATCCGTAGTTCAAATCCCGACCATGGTATTGAATTTTTCATGTTGACTCTATCTATCAAAAAACCTTAGCTTATATATGGCTAGTAGGAAGAAATTATTAATTTCCATCAATTAACTAAAATATCACTATTGTTTTAAAAACATTTTACGTGTGTAATTTTGCTGCTCACATTAATTCTTCAAACTATTCTTAACATTGATCCTTCTAAGTCAGGTCAATCGAGATAAACGTTTATTTCCTTATAGACACAATGGCTTAAATCATAGACAGATTTTTAAGAACTGGTCACTATGTGATGACTTTGAAATTCCATTCACATTGTATGGTCAGGACATAAAAACAATAAGGATTTCCTATTTGAAAAGAAATCTAATGTGTTTAACCCACATGACCTATTTCCGTCTTGTATAATCTATCTTCTTATTCCCTTACTCCTATGTCTGTTTCATATTAATCGAGACAAGATATTTGCATGAGTTATCTAATGCAAGTGAAATTTCGGATAAACATTAAGTGATAGTCAAATATTTTAAAGCTGGTCATTGTGTGATGATTTTGAAATACAATTTTTTTGCATGGTCAAAAGATGATAAAATTAATAACTTAGGATTTGCCAAATGTATAAGTATTGGAAAATTCAGACAATTAACAAAGAATATGTCCTAAATGGTTGTCTCCACACAGAAAAAGACTGTATGGTATAAACTGTGTGCTTTAATGAGATATACTCGTATATTTCTTGTACGTGACATGTTTTGATTATTATACAGAAGTCTTCCATAATGAAGAGGACTTTAATTTGAATTGCTGCTTATATAAAAACTTTGATTTGCTCTTAATAAGATTTAGATTTATCTTTTCTTCTAAGTCTATTCACGTTAAGTGCTTTATTGTAGTCTGTAAAAGATCATATATGTAGGTAAATTAAATTCTATATGTTTCTCTATTTACTGATTAAATGTGAACACACAGTCTGTGAGTCCTCTACTTCGGAATACATTCTGGGCTTCTAATACAATGTTACTACAAATAAACACATGTTTCTTGTGCTTAGTAAATCTTGGGGGAAAAAATTAGTACTACTGGAAAGAAAATAAATATATAATAATGTCGATATATAATAATATCGCAGTTACAAGCATGACGCTGCCCGCCTCGGTAGCGTAGATAATAACGTGTCAAAAGGTCCCGAGTACGAATGTCATTCAGGGTGAGTTATCTGGATATTATTTTTACCGTGTTTTTTTTTTCCTTTGAAAGACCAATGTCGGGTAACTCTATGCTCTATGAATCCTGAGCTCAATTGAGCTTCATTCACCCGTTTCATTCATCAGGAGGACATAGATGCAAAAAAATTATAAAAGCATGACGCATAATCACGTGCAACATTGCGCATTGTTAAAAATTATAAAATGATTATACAAATTACCTTGTCAATCTGTATTACATTTTCTCGACATTTTCGAATTAAATTTGGCCCAATGTGTTAGTGGTACTATTTTACGATAAGAATGTATTTGTTAGGGGGAATCTCATGAAGCTGAACACCAGGCTACCAAAGAGATGGATTGTCCTTATTGGTGATGTGTTAGAGAACTTCTTCGTTGGCTCCAGCGTGCTTATCAACTATTTCTATGGATTATGTTAAATGCTGTCTATAAAAACCACCTCTTTTGGGTCGTCCTAGATCTAACAGCATGCATCACACCAATTGATCAGCGTAATCCACAACGTACCTGGTCGAAAATGTATTACAGGTGTACCTGGAATATCTATAAGGTACTGCAATAAAATTGGTATCGTTTCATGTTTTAAGTTTTATTAAACACAAAAAATATGGAAGTTAATCTGTAGTAACTACCTATGAAGAATTTTTGAGCTTCAAGAGAATTTGATACATGTCGCAGGTTGTATTCAACAAACTTTAAGTGTATTCTTAAAAATCAGTAGCCGTCGCACAGTTATTAACAAATAATAAATAGTTACACGATAGTGGTAAATGCTGAATTCTCTAGAAGATGGTCTGCCTTGATTCGCTACACAAAGGCGCCCATATTATTACTTGTTCGCTCGCATCCCATTTTCGGAGGCAAGAGACAAAAGCTGTCGGCAGCCTTGCTCACTGCTCCGTAAAAGGAAAATGATTCACCACGAGTAGTTTTGGCAATTTTTCAAATTTATGTATCCTATGATGGCGAAACTTTCTCACGAGAAACATTTGTGAAAGTTTCGTTCCGAACAGTTTCACTTCAAGTGTATGGCTACGTGTTTTTGGAGAGCATTAGTCTAGGAAAGCTCAAAGTTAAAAAAAAGCAAATAAATAAAATTTAATTTACATTGTTATGGAACCGCGAATATGTTATGTTAAACTATGACGAATTCGTTTCTCTAAGTGGGAGATTCCAGGTTCTTGTGTATCAGATGATAGCTGTTTACGCTTAAGCAGTACATCATAAAACGTTTCCTGGTTATTGTTGTTATCTTATGAGCTGATGCAAAGAATAAGAAATAGTATGACTAGTATGTTGAGATGTTTTCCAATTTTTACTGTCACTTGACTAATCTGATCTAGTCCCAACATTCATTGTGACTTCACTTAGTTCATACTGTCACTTAATCAACACGATTTAGTTCAAATTTATCTCTCACACTTATTTTCTTCATGGTAGAGCCGTGTAATGAAGTAGGCATGAAGAACCTCTTCTTCGGATGATTAACTGACTAGCAAGTTGAACACAAGACATCTCTGATCTCTCGCGGAATCAGCAAACAATATATGTCACATCGGTTATCATAAACTCAGTTGGAACTATCTTGCTGTCGCATCAGAAACTTATTCATAACTACTCCGGTGTATGCGCCTTTAAATAGCCGATGGAGTTTTACGCCGTGTTGTAGAATATTCACAAGGAGGCGGGATGAAATAATATTGTAGAAGAATACGTTATCGGGCATTTACGCAAGCGACAACGCTACTTATCTCTTTAACTCTCTAATTGCACGGTCGGTGGACGCCAACCTCCGATAAGCTTGCGTCAAAGCCGTTGCCTCACTTGCCGTAGGGGAGGGGATCCGTCCCCTTCAGCTGATGTGGTGCGAGCGCTGTGGACCCCTAGCACTCGTGGTACCTCTGACGTTACTAGAGGAACCTCGGGCCGAACATTCGAACCCCTTTCTGAATGGGAGTTGTTCGAATTGGGTTGGACTCGAGGGGGCAGTGGTTCCCGATACCCGTGGGTGATTGGGTACGTCTCCGGACGGGGTTGAGGGAAGCCATTATCCCCGTGTACTAGCCAGCATAGTTACTAGAAGGTGTACTAGATCATCAGGAGGCCCCACCGAGGTCATATCGGTAGCCTTCCCATTGAGAGTTGTCGCGCGTAAGTGGCGTATCCACTTCCATTCCGTCTTGAGTCCACAGAACCAGATTGTGGGGCCTTATTAGTCTCTAGGTCTTGCCCTATGGAAAGCCCCACGGAGGCGCCGGGCGCCCTTTCGGGATAGCTCGGTAACTCCCTGGTCGTCAGAGGGGGGTCAGACTTCACTCTGTGTGGATTGCCCTGATAGATAACCTCGAGTTTATACATTTAGTAATATCCTCACTTTAAAGCTCCATGAATTAAAAGCAAATAAACGAAATGGTGAATTTTTCTATAGTAGTAATGTGACAATTTATATTTATTGAAAATATAGCATGATGGCTGTCTATTCAGGATTTTAAATAAGCAAACCTTTTGATGATTAAAATACATGCCAAAATATAACAAGGTAGGAAAGGCAGGTTTTGCATTTCGTGCGTTGAATTCTAACAGCGTTCCATGGTACGTGCTCATACATATTGGGGATAAAACACACACACACACACACACACACACACACACACACACACACACACACACACACACACACACACACACACACACTACTCATACAAAGAGCAAATAAAAAATATGGGTATTCACAACTTTAAGCCTAAATTGTTTTTTCTTTAAAATATTTAACATTTAGACATTTTTTTTAACATTTAACATGGATTTAATATTCTACACATTTGTACCTAAAACTAAATTTTCAAGAAGTAAATAAACAAAAATGTGATAGTTTATTCATATCTCTTTCTAGTATTGAGAGTTTCGGAAATTACGGTAACTGGAATCAGATCCTTCCAAGGGAATTATCACTGTATCACACCACTAGGCACATGAAAATCTGATGATATAATTTCTGTTGTACATAAATCATATGCACCAAAAATCTGCTGCGGAGAGCAACCTCAACACCCAAATCTAAACCTAAACCGTGCCACCTACGACCACTTGCAAGTAGTGCTGGATATCCTTCGTCAGCTCTGTGGTGGGTGGATGTGGGAAACGGCGCTCCTTACTTATATATTACGTGTAGACAGCTCATGCCAGGGGTAAATAATCCCTCCCTCACAATGCTGTGTAATTATATATATATATATATATATATATATATATATATATATATATATATATATATATATATATATTCCTAATTACTCACGACTCATTTTCGGGTACTTCCAGCTGAACTCCGCACCCGGTTTTTGGCACATAGGTCCCCATAGAGTCATCAAACTCTCAAGTGAATACAGGTATGAGCATAGTGGTATCTCCCTTGTCAGTAAACAATCAATGTAATATATAATATATATTATAATAATATAATAATATAATTTATAATATAATTTATAATATAATTTATATAATATATAAATATATATTTTGTGACTTTGTGGGCTCGTGAAATGAAAAGTCCAAATTTCACCACTCAAAAATGTTCTTTATTTCCACCGACTTACAGTTAAACACTTGCCAATTACACAGAATTACGTAATGCACACAATTACGATTCACCAGTTCGTCCGTTAAAGTTCCACTTGCACTCGCGATTACGTAAACTCCTCCGTCGCACGCAGTCTTCTCGTCCGTTCACACTAGCTCGTCAAGCACTGACTGACTGACTCACTCCTCTTGCACGACGTGTTGCTTATGTAGGGTCAGCGGGTCGATCTGGAAGGTTCTAGATTAGATGAAATATCCCATAAGTTCGAGAACACAGGTGGAACAGAAAGAGACGGAGAAGTGATGTTTTATCTCCCAGCCACCCCTTGTCACCACTATAAGACAAACCAGGGGGGGGCGTGGCTAACGCCGACCTCCCCTGCTTGCCCGCTCTCAGCTGGTTCTATAGGGTGTTCCAACGTTCGGGTGACACTGCTCCCTCCTCAAAGCTGGTCGTCCCGAACAGCACCATCGTAGCGTGCCAGGCGATTCAGGTGTACCACCAACATCTTCCCTCGGGGAACCTTCTGGATGCGGTAGACCACGTCGTTAATCCTCTTCACCACCCGGTACGGTCCTTGCCATGGCTGCTGGAGCTTCGGGCAGCGTCCCTTGGTCCGCGTAGGACGGTACAACCAGACCAGGTCACCTTGCTGGAACCCTTAGCTGTTGGCTTGCCTGTCACACCTGGTCTTCATGCGGTCGCTCGCCTTCTGGATGTTCTGGCGAGCCATCTCGTGCATGTCGTGGAGATGGTCCACCAAGTTCTCCACATACTCGGTCGCCGGCTGTTTCGCTTCCGGAGGGCTTCCAAAAGCCAGGTCACAAGGGGGCGTAACTCTCGGCCGAACATTAAACTGGCTGGCGTCGTCCCAGTTGTGCCGTGTGTAGACGAGTGGTAGGCCAGCAAGAACAGTGGCACCTTGACGTTCCAGTCCCGCTGATGGCTGGCCACGACCTTCCTCAGGAGTTCCTCTAAGGTCTTGATGAATCTTTCGACCATGCCATCCGACTGGGGATGTAGAGGAGTCGTGCGGGTCTTGTTCACCCCAAGCCTTTGTAGTGCCTCCTTCATTAGGTTGGACTCAAAGTTGGTACCCTGGTCACTGTGTAGCTCTAACGGCACCCCAAATCGACAGCACACTTGCTCCACGAGGTAGTCTGTGATTGTCTTTGCCTCTTGGTTTGGGATAGCATACACCTCCGGCCACTTGGTGAAGTAGTCCACAACCACCATTAGGTACTTGTTGCCTCGGTCGGAAACTGGGAACGGTCCAGCAATGTCAACGGCGATCCGTTCGAATGGCGCTCCGACGTTGTACTGCTGTATGCGACCCCGGCTCCTAGTCTGGGGGCCACGACTCGCCGGTACGTGACACTGACGGCACCATCTCTCAGCATCTGCTCGGAGTCTCAGCCAGTAGTAGCGCTGCCATAGTTAGTCAATCGTTCGGTTCGCTCCCAGGTGTCCTCCCGAAGTACCGGCGTGCACTTCTTCCAAGACTTCCGGGACCTTACTCCGGGGAAGTACCAACTGTTCTCTCTGCGTCTTCCCATCGGGTGACTCCCATACCCGGAACAGCACGCCCTCTCTGATCTTCGAGTCCCAATGGGCCCAGTACGACTTGTAGGTGGCGCTCCTCGGTGCGATGTCCTCCCAGGTTGGCCTCGTCACTGCCTCCACTTCCCTCAAAAGTTGCCCCAAGTCTGCGTCCGCCAGCTGCTCCCTCCTCAGGCCTGCGCTATCCCAGCCATCCGCAGGCACTGCCGTGACTACTTGGACTGCTGCGGCACGCTCCTTCTTCTCCACTCTTGTGCACTGGCCGCACTCTTCTGGACAGGGTACTCGGGACATGGCGTCAGCGTTACCGTGGTTCTTTACTCTACGATTTTCCGAGGTGAAGTCGTACTCCTGCAGCCTCGGGACCCAACCTTCTGTCTGGCCTTCTGGTCGCGTCGTCACCATCACCTCGCTCCTCGCGGGAACAACCACGTCTTCGTTCAAGATGACCCTGCAAATTCCTAGGTACTTCTCTGGTTGACGGAGTATAACCTCTTCTCCGTTGAGCCGCAGGAAATTCTTGCCGACGTCGACCGTCGCCTCATGGCTCCTGAGGGCATCCAGTCCCTGAATCACCTCCTCAGCCACCTTCGCGACGAACACCCACAGATGCACAGCACTCCGTCCCAAGGTTAGCTCCAGCAGGGCCTCCTTCTTCACGGGCAAGGTGTCGCCCGATGCCGTGACCAGCTGGTATGGTCGGCTCGGCTTCCTTGTCGGCAAACCCTTCGCCACGTCAGGTCTGATGATGGTCACGGCCGCCCCGGTGTCCACCAGCACGCGGCACGGCTTTCCTCTTACCCAAGCGTCCGCGATGAGGCTGTCATCCATACGCCGGCTGACGGCGCAGAGTGTCACTCGAGGGGATGGTGGTGATGGCGCCGACGTGCCCCTCTCCACGACGGCCCTTACTCGTTTTCCGGCTGCTCTTCCTGGTGTGGGCAGTCTCTCTGCAGGTGTCCGGGCTGTCCACACCCCCATCACAGGCCACTAGGTGTTCGCCGGCGTCCCTCAGCTGGTCTTCTGTCTCCGGCGTAGCGGACACTCCTCGTTCTCGACGTCGGGATATCTGTTACTTTGGCCGCCTCCATCCTTAATGCCGCTGTCAGCGCCTCGTGGATGGTTTTATAATCGCCGAGCATTAGGCGCTGACGAATCTCCGTGTCCCGTACCCCGTCGACAAAGTTGTAGGTGGCTTCCTGGGATACGAACTCCAGTGGCAGGTCAACCAAGGCCTTGCTTGCCAGTTGTTCCACTGCCAGGGCGAACTCCTGCAGCGTCTCCCCCGGCTGCTGCGACCTTGCCTTTAGCTGGCTGCGGTATGCTGCGGCTAAGCGGTGGTTCCCGAAGCGATTCTCCAGGGCCTCCCAGATGTCCTTGGGCACCGCCGTTGTCTGCACCGCGGTTAGGACTTCCGCGGCTCGTCCCTGGAGGCTGGCTATTAACTGTGTGGCCTCCTCCTCCGGTGACCATCTGTTGTGCCTGGCCACTGTGTCGAACTGGCGGCGGAAGACTTCAAACGTTGACGCGCCGTCATACTTGGGAGGTTTGACGCGCGCAGGTGTTGTGTCGCGTCCCGGCGCGTCGGCCTTCAAATCCTTCAGCTTCCTGCCGACGACGTCCTCCACCATGGCGTTCAGGGACTTGACGCTGCTGTCGGCCTTTCCCTCCAGGTTGTTTACGCGGTTCGCAAGGTCTTCGACGTCTTCCACCACGGCGTTCAGGGTCTTGGCGTTATTGTCGGCCTTTTCCTCTAAATCATTAAGGCGGTCGTCTACTTGACCCATCCGCTTGCCCAGATTCGTGACGTCATCCCTCACGCCGGACAACTGTGTCTCACATTTGGCGGCGAGAGCCTCGTACGCCACCTTCATTTCCGTGGTCAGTTCGGCCATCTTTGCGGTCATTGTCGTGGCCAAGTTGTTGTTTGCCGTTTCCGTCTTCGCTGTTAATTCGGCCTTCATTTCTTCCATCTTCCCGGTGATGTTGTCGTTGGCCGTCTTCATTTGTTTCAGTTCCGCGGCCAAGTTGTCATTTGTAGTCTCCAGCTTCGCGGCCGCTTCTGTTTTTGCAGCGAGGTTTTCATTAGCCGTCTTCATTTTTTTCAGTTCCGCTAAAATATTTTCTAATGCTGCCTCCATTGTGTTATGTCGCACTCCTGACACCAATTGTGACTTTGTGGGCTCGTGAAATGAAAAGTCCAATTTCACCACTCAAAAATGTTCTTTATTTCCACCGACTTACAGTTAAACACTTGCCAATTACACAGAATTACGTAATGCACACAATTACGATTCACCAGTTCGTCCGTTAAAGTTCCACTTGCACTCGCGATTACGTAAACTCCTCCGACGCACGCAGTCTTCTCGTCCGTTCACACTAGCTCGTCAAGCACTGACTGACTGACTCACTCCTCTTGCACCACGTGTTGCTTAGATAGGGCCAGCGGGTCGATCTGGAAGGTTCTAGATTAGATGAAATATCCCGTAAGTTCGAGAACACAGGTGGAACAGAAAGAGACGGCGCAGTGATGTTTTTTCTCCCAGCCACCCCTTGTCACCACTATAAGACAAACGAGGGGGGCGTGGCTAACGCTGACCTCCCCTGCTTGCCCGCTCTCAGCTGGTTCTATAGGGTGTTCCAACGTTCGGGTGACTATATATATATATATATATATATATATATATATATATATATATATATATATATATATATATATCATAAGCGTTTGCCTGTGTACTTTTATATTTAGTTAATAACCCGGTAATAATCGATTGTTTATGGACCGGGTTATTAACTAAATATAAAAGTACACAGGCAAACTTTTATTAAACACACATACCTTCTTTTATTTTCAACAAACAAAAGAATAACAAAACTACAAAGATATTCCACTCCTTGCCAAATTCTGCAACATATTTCACTCATCCCGGACATAAAGTTGCTACTGACACCTCGACCAGATTAATTACATTGCCCACAGATTTCTGTCACTTCACAGACTCGAAAGAGCAGCTTATTCAGCGTGTTCTTTGGTTGACTGAACGAGCAATATTGGCGGCCAAAAAATGCAGATGTACTACTCGTCAAACCGTTGAGATGTATTGAACTTCGGTGACCAGCGTTGCGATCGTCATTTTCTCTGTCGATAAAAAGAGTGAAATATAAGTTGGTGTACAGTACGGGGTGAAACACAAGTGGAGCATTTGGGAAATGCGTGTCTGCTGAGTAAGGTTAGCCATTTATAAGCAACACGGGTGCATAATCATAAAAAATAGCCTTAATGATAATAAAGGCATTAAATATGTACCCACGTGATTATTTATTGTAATTATGCAAATAACTAAAATGAGGTTAAACAGCCCTATGTACTTCGATTTTCATAACGGCAAAAAGAGAAAAGCCAACTAAATTAGTCACTACACTTCTGTTATTAAATAATTGTTGTAACTATAGAAAGTATAAGCTAATATATCTAATTTTCTGGTGTGATCAATCTGTACTACAGGAATAATTTCTAAAAAGGTGATTTACTCAACTGGTAAAGGCGTAATGCTAAACAAATCATCAGTAATGTTGAGTCATTGGAAGATGTCTCACTAACATTGTCGCTATTATCCTATACAAATCAACCTCGAGCTTCTTATTTCAGTATTCCATTCCTTTTCCCGATAATTTTTAATTCTTCTGGTCTTCTGGTTAATGACTATGTCATTAAAGGAAAACTTTTCGTATTAAATAATATCTCTAATTGTAGGTAAGTATATGGTAATGCAACTAATTTTGTAAAGCGTGATTAGTTTGTACGAGTACGTAATTGCCGTAATATAAACCACGTGATTTAAATGCATCACAATGATAAGCTATACAAAATTATGTGTATGTAATTTTAGATACTATTATTGCAACTACTAATGGAACAAGATGAATTTGAATGAAAATATAAAAAATAACGACTTATTTATAGTTTTGGTTTACATCACAATAAAATAAATCCCCCCTCCAACACACCTATAGGTTGCGCGTTTATTCTCGATGAATGTCCTTCAGCGTAAATCCAATGAGCTGGCCTATCCTTAGTAAACTTGTCACCGAATAGTTTATGTTACCATAACAAACAGTTTTTCTTTCCTCTGTTGCGTTTGTGTATACACTAGACTGCAACAATTTTGTGCGGTAGGATTATATGCATGCAAGTGTTTTAACGAGTCCTTGCCCGCCTCGGTAGCGTAGATGGTAGCCTGTCTGCCTCACGTTCAAGATCTCCCGAGTTCGAATCTCGGTCAGGGTGAGTTACCTGGATAAGGTTTTTCCGGGGTTTTCCCTTATCGTGATGGACGAATGTGAGGTAATTCTAAGCTCCATGGACCCTGGACACATTTGAGCATCATTTCACCCATTTCATTCATTGTCCGATATGACTTAACGTTGGAGGACGTAAATCACAAAAAAATAACGAGTGCTAGTTATTGGTAGACTGTAAACAAAATGCAGTCGATGTGCGCATGCGCGAGGAGAGCCTTCTCCCCTTCTCGTCGTCCAAACATCACGTGACCCCCACCCCTCCCTTCCTGTATACTACAGAGCGCAAACCACACCAAAAGCGTGAATTTTAATGCTGTTTTGGTTTTCAAAGTTAACAGAAAATAATTACCTCGGACATGACCTCACAATCGATCAACAAATAGGTAGAATCATGTTTTCTTTAAACCCTGAGAACTAAGCAATGATTCGTCAGAAAATACAAAGACTGAATGTAGTAGTGAATGCGAAAGGTAATGAAACAGAAGAATAGTGCAGACCGCACGATGGAGGAGAGGCAACCTGAAATTACCGTCGTGGGGGGGAAGCTAGAGTTGGTAAGCCACGCCTCCAGCTGCATTTTTTTCGTGGTCTAGTTATAGTTACGTGGTTACGTGTTAGTTACTCACGTGACAATGCCTCCTAGAGTGTCAAAAACAAAATTAAACACTCTTCATAGCAAAACTCCCGAGATTACTGCTACTATTTATGAGTATATGAAGGAAGAAGGCAAACATCTCATAAGCATATATGTAAACGCACATCTCACTGCAGACTGCATCTATCTCCCGATACCAGCGTTCCCGCAAAAGGTGAGACTGATTTGCACCCAACCTTTTATATAAAATTTTCATTCGTCAAGAACAAGCGCCCTACCTGTACGAATGATAACGCGTTGTACAAAACAGACCAGGAAATAAAATTAATAACTGTTCTAATGACTGACTCAAATGTAGCTGGGGAATAAACGTGCTATAGCAGTATCAGTAGCATCTACTGAGAAATCACAGAGGGATTTTGATTCTCCCAACTGTTTCCTTGTGACAATATTCAATCGCGTTATATATGGTTTCTCGCACTTGTCAATGTATGACACGTTGCTGTCCAGAAGACGAGATTGCATTTCAGGAGGGTGTACATACACTGGACTCGCCGCGTATGTACGATAACTTCACGTAAACATCTCTGTGGTTAGACCACTTGGCTCTCACCTAGGCGGCCCCGGTTCGATCCCAGGCGACCGCAAAGTGAGATTGTGATGGACAACACGGCGCTGGGGCGGGTTTTCTCCGGGATCTCCGGTTTGCCCCGCCATCTAATGCCACCGGTGCTCCATCTTCATCTCATGTATCATCAGTGTCATCGCCTGCGATGGCATATGTAGTAAAAGCGGGCGTTAAACACTACACATCACATCATCCCTTGCGTTTGGCCTTTGCGATGACCATAAATACGAGTAAATCGCAAGGGCAGTCCGAAGTTCGTCGAATCAACTTAGAATTTCCATGTTTCTCTCTTGGAGACGCGGGTTCGCGCGTCGGAATACCATCACAAAAAAGACAAAAGTATTGTATATCAAAAAGCTTAAAATTGATGAACTTAATTGTAAGTGTGTTGTACCCCCAGTTGCAGAATAAATAACTAATCCGAATTTGTTTTATTTATAACCTCAGACAACTTTTATTGGCGGTACAAAGTTCGCCGGGTCAGCTAGTATATAATAAATGATGGGAATATTATGCACCAAATATTTTATAATTCAAATTAAATAAATATATTAAATATAAATACCTCGTTCATGTAAGTATACAATGCTCAAATTAATAAAAAGGAAAATTATTGGGTAACAATGTTTCTACCGTCACCCGAACGTCGGAACTCCCTATAGAACTGGCCGGCAGAAGCATTCTGGCCACGCCTACCCATTTGTCTCCTGTCACTAACTGAAGGGATGATTAGGAGAGGGATCGCGGGCCACTGTGCCGTGTCTTTCCCCTCCCCCTGAGTTCTCGAACATACAGGATATTTAATCTAATCCGGAACCTTCTAGATTGGCCAGTTGGTCCTATATAAGCAACGAGTCGGGCTGGAGCAAAGTCAGTTCTTGGTGAGCAGCGTAGGAGCACCGTGCTAGTGTACGGACGAGAAGACTGTGTACGTGCATCGGAGGAGTGTACGTAATTGCGAGAGCAAAGTGGAACTGTAACGGACGAACTGGTGAATCGTAATTGTGTGCATTACGTAATTCTGTGTAATTGGCAAGTGTTCAACTGTAAGTCGGTGGAAATAAAGAACATTTTGAGTTTGTGCTATTGGACTTTTAATTTCACGAACCCACAAAGTCACACTACCTACAGCTCCTCCGTGTAATTCTAAAGTATATTCTATTTTCCTGCCACTTACGTAGCTAAAGCAAAGTACTGGATTCCATCAAAGTAAAATTATTGCCATTACACATAATGCTAAAAGTATTGACATATTTCCCCAAAAATGATCCGTGTAATGAAATTGGTTCCTTTTATGGGCCCTCCTTAACTGCTGTGGTTCTAGCGTCCCCTTCTATATTACCCATGAAGGATCGCTTAATTTTGCTTAGAGGCTTGTTTATCAAGTGTGAGTTCTTTTGTGGGCCGTCAACCTAGGACACCGGCTTTACTTCCCTTTCGAAGGAAGGCATGTTGAATATTTCTCCCTCCCCCCCCCCGAAAAAAATTCATCGCCCTCCGCCGGGCTTGAACCCACGACCTAGCACCCCAGAGACGCGTGAATTTGCTTATCTATCAATGAGCAGAACTATCACAAATGAGAAACTGATTATATATAAATTTGTTATTTAAATCAGTTACATTTAAAGAATGCAGGGCAATAATTTTAATGACACTGTTTACAAAAGTATGTTTTTAACTGCATGCTTTTAACTGTTTTAAATGTCTTGCCGTCTCAAAAGCTCTCTAATACGTAATAACAATTTTATTACAATATGTGTTCGAAATATTAGAAAGACCAATAACATACAAATCTTGAATTTGGTATACATAATCTATTAATTTATTTAAGACCTCAAAGTTATTTCACGATATATATAGCCATCGATATGGCATATAGTTATTTAAAATTATTGTTTTCATTTCTATTGCGTTGACCATTTCGAAAATATTTACTGGTGAAGATTCCAATGTTTTTCACGCGCAAAACTGGCAGACTTATCTTACAATTCTCTCTGCTCGTTTATTGCTTTTTTTTGGGGGGGGGTTACTTTGAGGAAGAACTCATTGGGCCAGCGAGGGGATATGTTTTATTTAGTGGTACACATATACACAAGACATAGATACATACACAATTACACCCAAGCCCAAGGCGGGAATCGAACCCGCGACCCTGTACATGGCGGAACGCTAGAGACATAAGCTCTAACGACCATGGCTGGCCGTTTATTGTTTCAAGTTTAATAACACCCGATACTCGATATTAGGTTGAACTGAATAGAGCTATATTTAATTTAAAACAATGAATACAGTATGATGATAACAATTATTATAATATTATCATTATCATTATCTTTAATATTGTCGCGATTGTATTGTTGTTTCGAGGCGGCGCGAGTGACTAGCTCAGAGAGACGGGCAGTGTAGTGCGGAGATTAAAGCTCGCCAAAACGGTGGGGGAGAAGACGGATTTCCCCGTCGGATATGATCATTATTATTGTGACTTTGTGGATTCGTGAAATCAAAAGTCCAGGTTACAAACACAAAAAATTGCACTTTTTCCGTAGAAATACGCTTCGTACGCATACACAATACAAAATACAAGGTCAACAAACACAGCTGTTTACCCGCACACGTTCAATCACCAATTGACACCTCTTTGGCGGGCGGGCTGCCTTTTTATAGCTTACTAACATTCCAGAAACGTCTCCTCCCCCCACGTTTCGGCGAGCTTTTTTCTACACACGGCACAGCGCATCCCTTTGAATGCCTTGCCGCCTCGACCAACATTGGCCTGGCGACATTATTATCATCATCACTAGAAATAAACATGAAAAAAATATTATTTCCTCTCAATGTTGTATTTAAATAAATACTTGTGTAAATATATTTAAATCCAGTATACAACTGCAGGTCACTTAAGCATTGAGCGTCATATTACATTTTTTTGTTTCTATGCATATTTAAATATTCTATTATTACTTTAATATACCCATTTCTTCATTCTCCTTCTTTGCGATCTTTTCCCAGTTCTCTCTTAGTTTAAACAATTTTCATTAGACCCTATATTTTCCTCGCTTTACAGGGAAGATTGTCCTATTTAAATTTTCTCATTTAAATTATGAGCCCATTATTTTAATTTTTTTCTCTATACGTTTATCTGGTTGCAATGTTATGTTTATTTCTACATACACTGTATTTGATAAACCTTTGTTATATTTTAGCAATCTTATATTCATGTTTCCAGTTCTTGCCCAGGCAAACCCCCTTCCACCAGGTTTAGTCGCAAATCTCCAGCCTCATGCAGTTCTATCACACTATACAGCTTCAGAACACTATTTTCTCTCACTGCACCTAAAAGTTCTTATTTCTCAATATTGCTTAATCTGAGATTACTTCCAAAAGCCTTTGTTTATATTCTCTCTTATTATTCTCTGACTATTCCATCCGTACTTGTCGGATAGCCTGCTGAATTACAGGGCTGTTAGAATTCAGGCAAGCGACTTGCAAAACATTCCTTCTTACTTGCTGTTATTCAATTGATCCTTTATTTTATTCTACAGTTAGATAAATGTATGCACCACCTTTTCTAAATACAACTGCTTGCCTGTTCCTAAAAATGAACTTTAGATTTTTATATAACGACATATTAAATTGGCAATGAGATTTTTATCTAGTGTATTATTTTTATATTTTCCAACATTTTCCTAAGAAACTGAACCACAACTACCAGTTTTAAGGAAAACTGTTCGAATAGATATGTACTAACAGTAGATAAACAATTAGCCTACATGTCGGGAAGATCGTGCAAAGCCTGTTATCTAACATTAGCAGAATTAATTCAAATTTTATGCTAGTTTATTGTTGTAACTGAATCAAAAATATCTGTTACTGTCTGTTAAACCTTTACTTATTTATTTTTACTATAGTAAGTTTTATTCTCAGTTACTGTTTCTAGTTCTTATGAAATATTGTTTTAAAGATGACCTACCTAATTTCACTTATGATTAGGGGTCTAATAGCGCCATTTCATTTTTGCATGCACACTAGCTTCTCCCTAAGGCCTCCTTAGTGCAAACTATTGCGTGTCGGGCGACAAGTCATAGGCTTTAGTGGTCTATGTAAGTGACATATTGTGCTGTGAATTAGCAAATCAGTCTACCAGCTCATTTTGAACTATGTTTCGCCGCTAATTTGGATCCCTGCGTGTGTATAACTATAGTGCGGCCTGAACTATTTCAATAAGCCGTAACTTTTGAACCAATAATAATACGACACAAATGTAACTTTGGGAGATTACATTACACTATTTATATCTCAGAGAAAATTTTGGAAGTGCCCTCCACCAGCATCTATACATGTTTGACTCAAGTAACCATATTCTCTGAAGTTTTACGGAGATGATATCGAATTGAGAGAAGATTATTTCCAGCAATATGGAGCATTGCGCCATACATTTAATGACACCATGGAACTTGTAACAAGTTTTTTTGATAACCGAATAATCTCAAAAGGTCGTGGCCACCCAGGTCCCCTGACCTAACCTCACTGGATTTGTTCTTGCGAGGGTACCTAAAACACAGAGCGTACAAGAATAGGCCACGGACAATTGATGTTCTCAAGGAATCCATTGGAACCGAAATAAATAACATTGGCGAGGATACTCTCCGTAAAACTTGTGAGACGTGTGCAAGCATGTATAGATGCTGGTGGAGGATACTTACAACATTTTCTCTGAGATGTAAATAGTGTAATGTAACCTACCAATTGTGTATTATATTCTCCCAACGTTGCACGTGTGTCCTATTATTTGTTCCTATTGAATTGGTTCAGATTTATATGGATCGCACTGGCGTTCGATATATACTACAAATTCTTGTAAAGAATGTTTAGAAATCACTTGAGAATTGCTTCTTCTAATCAAGATCCTCGAATTTTCTGACACTAGATTCCAGATTGAATATGCAGTGCGGATGTCTTCTATGACGTATTCCGTATCCATAGTTAATAACGACCTGAATATTGAAAATTAGTTCACTTTAGCAAAACTGAAAACGAAAAGGCAGTCTGAGCAATCAGAACTAGCTCTGGATTCCTCAATATGGACTCGACTGTCTCGCCCACAATGCGAGAACGCGACGTGCATAAACAGACATCTGCTTATGTATATTAAGGTCACGCAACTGTCCCTTGAAACACAAAAACGTGCTTTTGAAGTCGGGCGACACAGAATATTGACGACTTTTGCTGGCAAGCTTGCATTTAACTGAAAGTACTTACAGACTGCGTCTAACGACAGGAAATGACCTGCATAAATGAAACATAACGGAAAAGACAGCTGAGCTTTACGTCAGAAAAAATGTGCGCACTGAGGACAATTCATGGAAGCAAACCTCGTGTTACTCGTTCTGACTGCTGCTATCCATATGGTGTAATTATGTCGCTCTGTGCTTGAGTATTTAGTTCAGTACAGTTTAGTCTATGATCGATGTAAACTGTAAGAGAATAAAAAACAAAACCTATTCGGATGTGAAGGACAATTTAAGAAGTTAGAAATATATACCTATAATGAGACATAACTCTAGTACGGTACGGGAAATCGCTCATTCATTTATGTGTATCGATGAAATAAACCTATACATTAATAAACTATTTTCTTCTTCTTTTTTAATTTCATAAGGAGAGAGGGACGTGTGGAAAGCACAATGCTCGCGTTTAACTACAGACTTTTGAAAAATCAAAATTCATGGGTTTGCTTTGTCACAAGGAAATGAAATTCATACCATCTAACAAGCAACTATTTCTTATTATGTTGATAAAGCAAAATATGTAATACAAATTCATAACTTTTCTCAGATGCTTTCTAAGTTGACGTCAACAAACGAAATTTTCTAAACACATGTTATTATTATTTATTAATTTTTTTTTTTGTAATTTACGTCCTCCAACGTTAAGTCATATCGGACGATGAATGGAATGGATGAAATGATGCTCAAATGAGTCCGGGGTCCATGGAGCTTAGAGTTACCCGACATTCGTCTTACAGGATAAGGGAAAACCCCGGAAAAACCTTATCCAGATAACTCACCCTGGCCGAGATTCGAATTCGGGACCTTTTGGTCGTGAGGCAGACATGCTACCACCACGCTACCAAGGTGGGCGTTATTATTTAGTTACACATAACCGCCATAATTGTTTTCACAAAGAATCCAATTTTTAGGAGAAATAAAGCACTCAGTTATGCATAAAATGACCGTGTTAGAATTGTTATATAGTGAAGTATATAGACAAAAAATGTTGAATTTGATACCATTATTCTTTCCCTTAAAATGCACAGATTCTAAATTTTTAAAAATTCAAAATGTTTTACCTGAAAATATCTTTACGGCCATTTTATTAAACATAATGGTTTGTGACACTACAAAAAGTTTCAGACCGCTAACGTAAGTAGTTTCTAAGGAATGTGTACCCAAACATGTAAAATTGCAACTTGTGGGAAAATACAAAAAACTAAAACAACAGGTCTTTCAGCTGACTCACCAAAAGTTACAACATTTTTGCACCATAATCCGGTACTTTTCTGCACCAGTTTGGATAACAATGATAGCTCTACAATTAGAAAACTCTTCTGGGCTCCACTGTTATCTACGCAAAAGCTGTTGTCATCATCTGGTTGAATGTGAAACAATTTTTTTCTAGAAGCTGAAAATTTACTGTAACTAGGAAGGTTAGATACACTTTCAATGTCACTGTTTTTGTGTTTTTACGACAAAACACTGCCTTTCTCTAACCAAAACGCATTACACTACACATATTTATAGCAAAGCTTCAAATCATCATGAATAAATAACACTCAAGTCGATAATTTGAACTGTAAACAAAACTGCAGCTATATTCCAAATGTACTTCAAATGTAAACAATTCGCCATATTGTGAGAGCCTTCTGCAAATACACATGCAGCCAGATCTGCAGCAGAGATACCAAGCATAAAATTTACCGCACAGCTCTGCTGCCACAAATCACAAAGTTATAACAATATTAATTCCAATGGTTATGTATGCATTTAAAAGGGGCCGTGGACATGGTGACGCCATATTTAAATAAGCATTTAAAGGGCTTAAATATTAAGAATACTTATAATGCAATATATCATTGCATTCGTAAAATCTTGCAGATTTGTATAAGACATAAAGCAAAAATTCGATTTTCTGAGGCATTCACACGTCCCACTGTCCTTAATGCCCGATTTCACCAACTGATATCAAGACATAACACGGTTGTTAGGTTATTTAGCAAAATTATAACAAAAATTGCATTACACAAACATGTGTTAGCTTAACACTTGGTTAAACCTTTTGATAAAAGAACAAGCCATATTTCTGTTGTTAAGTCGTTAAAATTTTTAGAATTGTCAAGATGGCGGGCATGAACGCAGCTTTACATGTCGTTTTGTGATACACTGTGATCCATATACAACTGAACCATTTCAATAGGTCATAACTTTTGAATCAAAAATAGGACACACGTGCAACTTTGGGAGAATATAAAACACAATTGGGAGATTACATTACACTATTTACATCTCAGAGAAAATGTTGGAAGTGTACTCCACCAGCATTTATACATGTTTGCACTCGTCTCACAATATTCTCTGAAATTTTACAGAGAGTATCCTCGCCAATGTTACTTATTTCGGTTCCAATAGATTCCTCGAGAACATCAATTGTCTGTAGCCTATTCCTGTACACTCTATTTATAGATACCCCCACAAGAAAAAATCCGGTGAGGTTTGGTCAGGGTACCTGGGGGCCACAGACCTTTGGAGATCATTCGATCATCAAAGAAGCTGGTTACAAGTTCCATGGTGTCATTAAATGTATGGCACGTTGCTCCATCTTGTTGGAAATAACCTTCTCTCATTCGATATCATCCAGTTGTTCCACAAATGTCGTGAAGATACCCATATAAAGTTCAATGTTTACAGTCGTATCAAAGAAAATGGGACCAACGATCGTGGAAGCTGACACCGCGCACCATACTCCAACCTTTTCATCATGCAGTGGAGTTTCGTGGATCACTTGGGGTTTTACAGCAGCCCGATATCTGGCGTTTTGTGTGTTTATGTAGCCTGACAGATGAAACCATGCGTCATCTGTGAGCCACGTTATGGAGAGAATGTCCGAACGTGGAATAAGAGTATCCCGAAACTATCGACAGTAACTGATTCGTTTATCATAATCTGCTTCTTTCAGTTGTTGCACGATATGCACTCTGTAAGGTCATAATCCCGATATCTTCGCAGCTCTTTGACATGTTCCATATGAACACCCTGATTTCTGGCTCAATCGACGCAACGATTTGTTTGGAGAATTCAGTAGCCTTCTGCGAACATTTGTAACACTCTCCGCATTCAATGGGGATCCATGTTTTTCACTCTCACTAATGAGTATGCCAGTTGTCTCCAGCTATCTTACAAGTGATAAAATTGTTGCATTTGTCGGAACATCGCGTACATTAAATGCTCTTCGAAATTCCCGTTGTGTTGTTACCAAGGAATTTGCCTTCCAATATGTTTTCAAAATGTAAACACTCTCTCGTAGTGAGTACTCCATGTTGATGTTATGACTGCACATTTAAGACTGTCAACAATTGATAGTATTGCCAATTCTCCCAGAGCCACTGGGATCATTAAAACAAATGTCTACATTCTACGAGCTTTCAAAGGAAAAATTATGGCCTATTGAAATAGTTCGGGTTTATATGGATCGCATTGTATTTAGTCCGTCAAAATGGCATTCGTAATGCCTATGAGGAGAAATGATTTTGAGGAGTAATCACAAAATTGGCTACGGAGGTATGGACTGTCGAAACAAATTGTTATGAAGGTTACTAAGGAAGTACAAGAGAGGTCAGAAGGTGTATCGAATAGGAATATGCTAATCTCGCCTTTGCTATTTTATAATTCACTGAATTCTGTGGATAATTCACTGTCCATCTTCCGTCTTGAAACATTCAGGTGTCTTGTCACTTCTGTCCTTCTTCGCAACCCGGTTTAAATGTATCGTACATAATATTGAAAAAGTTGCTTATTACTTCTGGTTGTGACATTTGCATTCGAAGTAAACTCATTTCCAGCTTTTTCCCACGTCATATCTTTCTCTTTCGCATTTACCGTATTCGTCCTCTTATTTTCCACAATATCCTTATAATTATGTAGTTACTAATTATTCAACTACCAATTCTTTCTCAATTGACGAGAATTTATCCCACGGCTTCTCTTCTTTTCTTATTCACCCTCGATTTTCTTCAGCTGTGTGTAAACGAAAATAAAAACAAAAGGGCATCGCAGTTCGTTCAGAAAATAATACACCCTTCTATATCTGTAATATTTACAATATTTACAAGTCTCTCAGCGTTAGCACTGTTTTTTTTTTTTTTTTTTTTTTTTTTTTTTTTTTTTTTTTTTACATTTTCAGAAATGAATTTGTAAAATGCAAGAATTTTATCAGTGTTTTAACGCTGTGACAATTGTTACGTTACATTTGTTAATGTCGATTTTAACATCTGTTGGTGAAATCGGTCTTGAGAGCTGTATTCGTTTATAAAGCTAACTGCTTAAATGTATCTTTGGGTAACATATTTAGCTGCTGCGTGCACCTGTATCCTTCTAAACTCTCTTTAATAACTATTTTGCACACAACCTTTATAATTATATTTACATCTACGTACATCAATGGTTTATATTAAAATAGCGAAGTGGTCCTTCAGGGATATTTTAAATGACTACAGTACTTTTCGAAACTTAGAACACCTCCACTGCGAAACCAAAGAAATAGGGTATCGCTAAGAATAATATAAATATTTTAAATAAACAATTTATTTATATTATAGAACTCCAAATTCAAAAATTCCCTTAAAAATTAATAATCAAGTGAAATAAATAGCCCCTTTCCTGTTTACCGTGTCGTTAACCTGGTGCTAAGTTACAATGTAATTACTCTTACAGTGAAACAAAACTTAGGCAAGCAAGCCATACTTCCCATAACCTGCCGAAGTAGGGTTGCGTCTGGCTTGGATAAAGTGTAACAGTGTGCCTAAAAGTGATGTGGTTTGTCTTTTGCACTAGACAGGCTAGGCTAGTAAAAGCAACGGCATTAAAGCCCCCATCCCCCGTTTTCATACGCCCACAGTAATCAGAGTAAGCGTAACAGTGTACCCAAAGTGAACTGTCTTGTCTGTCTGCACTCGAGACAGGCTGGGCCAGCAAAAGACTATGGCATTAGTACCTCCAATCGGTTACACAAGCCCCCATTAATTCAGACACCGCATCCCAGTGCAATGACTAAATAATGTTAACCTCTGACCTTCACCCCCTCGAGTGAAATTTCACTTCGATTTCAGAGCGTGATATGTAAGTTGGAAGCTCAGTCTCTTTAAATTTGTATCCTGAAAAATAACTATATCTATTTGGATCTTCTTATACAAGTTGTTTCGAAACGACCCTTTTGAAGCTCATAACTTAACTAGTCCGTATCTCGGTGTCGCAGCTTCTAATTCTCTTAGGTATAAGCATTAGGCAGCATTAAATGTCACATTATTTTGTGATTAGGCAGCACAGAAACCACTGGTGTGCGAACCTCAAAAGTTGTTATTGGAACGCACCGGCCACGAAAACAACAATGCTCCTTACCCTTTATCAGTGACTCTAGCCTCGCTTCCAGGTAATGGAGTCAAAGTCGATAATGACTCGAACAGTTCCAAGGTTGCTCTTTTGCTATGATCTTATTTGTACACTGCTTTCACCCGTTACTGTAAAGTAAACAGCTTCCTTTTAAGTTACAAATGCTTTATTCAGTATTATTAAACAGAAAAATGAAATGCTTGTCCCATTGCATAGGGCACTTAGTTTTGGTTAACTTTATCATCAATTCTTTGATATTGTTTTCTTTTCTTTTTATCATTTAATGCTTACAACCTCAAACTCACTAACATTAACTTCCATTATTAGGTTTAAGTTGCATATTTCCAGCATCCCACTTGTCATCATCGACTGTTATAACGGAATGTTGGAACACGTTAAACACTCATAAACAAAAAACTAAAGAATAGCTTTTTTATTGCGGCTTCATAAGCCAAATAAATTCATAATAGCAGCAAGCTACCGTGGAGTATGTCGGTATGTTTACAAACAGCTACAACAGGCCCCACGATGTCACACCTGTCTGCGAACTTCGAAGCGTGAGGCATGCGGTTCGCGCTGATATTCTGCCTGATCCACAATCATTCTGAAGCGTTTTATACGGCTCTATTGGCGTGTCACATAGAAGCTGAGCAACTACTATATATTCGTTCGGTGTCGTTTTTAAACACCCTGTATATGACGTTCGATAAGGGATGAGGATAGGAGTACCCTCATACCTGTTCTTGGGAAGAACTCTAAAACCTCATTTGTTCTTATGCTATTATCGCAACGCATTAACTTTATTCTTCAATGTGTTGTGGTGTTAAAAAAATAATAAACTAAACAATTTTTACCGAAATTTCTACCAGTATCAACCGAAAAGGGTGACCCAAATCATCGAGACGCGGACTGTTAATTAGGAAGTGTGATGCTCATACAACGTCCTCTCTGAGGATTTTCTCAGTCATTACTGGTTAAAGCTCAGGAGGTACCTTAAATTATAAATATGTCCTTACTTTTTAAATTGTAATGAAGAGTTAAACATTTAAGCAGCTGGCAAAGAAACGTAAGCTTTTTTTGCACACTTTTACAATTTTGAAAGTAATCTTTGTAATATATTTCGAAATTATTTTATTTTGGCTAAATGTACCACCGTTGAAGTTGATATTGGTCTGGAAGGCTCACTTAGGGTCTGGTCTACTGATACCAAGGTGGCGAGTTCAAACCTAGAATGTGCTTGAGAGTGAGAGCCCCATTTCAGTAAAAATGAACTCTTGCGGGACGAAATTCCGGCACACCAGTGGCGCAGATATGATACTGCAAGTGATAGCATCGTAAGCAAACAAAATATATATTTCCAATATTTAAATTACAAATAATAATTGAATACAACATAATTCTGAGTGAAATCACACAGAAGTTAGTTTTAAAGAGTTTTAACCCTTTGTAATCCATCTAACTCTCATGATTGGAAAAACTATGAAACACTCAGAATATTCACAATTAAAAAAGAGGTGTTGCGTGATTTAATACTGAATTAAACTGTATTACTAAACAAAACCTATTTATAATCTTTAAATGTTTTATTTAAAAGATTACAACCTGTGTCAATAAGAAAAAGTACTTTTCAATTGTGAAAATCTTCCAAACTCAGTAAAGGGAATTATCCTAGGAGCATACACGAAGTTTCTCTCTTTAAAACATTAACAGATGCTATGTGAATATATTATATTTGTTGGACTATTATTACTTTAAATATTTAATATTAAGGAGAGAGGAAAGTATTAAAATGCGAACGACAATGTACCTGTCTTAGTCACAATTCACCCTCTATATTGATTGCTTCTTCTAATAATGGAACTCGCAATTTCACGATTCCCTGAAGAGATAAGAAGCCTACAAACATTCGCTGATCACGCAAAAAGGGCTAACTCAGATGTTAAAACAGGAATTTAATAAGGAATAAGGAAGTAAGTGGCGGCACTGAAGTGCAGATCGATTTGTGAGAATATTTTGGCAACCTTTGTCCTTGACCTCAGTGATTCTTCCATCCACTTTACCCATCGTGCTGCCCTGAATTCTTTCTTCAGACAATAGTGTGCATTCACATGAAACAAAGCAGTGCTGAATACTCGTCCTATTATTCCGTTCAGTGGGTCTTTTCCAATCTGTTCTGGCTTTCATTTCCTCCTAAAATACCTCATAGTAATTAAGAAATTACACTCTCCTCTCATCAGTCACACAAAGGAAAATGATTATAAAACTACGAAACTTATGGCCACAATAATACACAAGCAAACTTAGAAGAGAATAAGAAACTCAGGAAATAAGCTTCAAAACAAGTATCTCGTATTTGTGATAAAGAAGACGGCATAATGCGGCATTGTCTTCGTAAAACACAGCAATTCTACTGCTCCAGCACAATATCGGCATAAGTCATTGAAGAAGCACTCCTCTTATTATTCTGCAATTTTCAAGCAGTAGTGATGTTTATTGTCTTTAGTGTTATGGTAATTTTATTGTATCTGAAATAAACATAGAATCTTAGCTGTGCACATTCAGCGTTTCCTGCAAGAGTAATAAAAGCTATATTTGTGGGCAGACGTAATAGCTACCGTCCATTTTTTAACACAAAAAGTTTCGCAAATAAAACACTCTGAAAGGTTCGTTGTTGTAAGGTGATATACGAACTATTTGACGAGAAAAATGTGTGGCAATGAGGTCATAAATTAAACGATATAAGATTATGCCTAGGGCTCTTATCTCTGGCATGCTTATTCTTACAGGTCCTTACTCTATATCCTTTACGTTAGTCGAGATAGCCATTTGTAGAATAGGTTTTAATACATACTTCCTGTAGGTGTAATAGCAATAGAAGAATAGCGTAGCGCTAAGCGATAAACAAATCTTTTAAGAGCTAATCGCTATGTGATAGCTTTGACATTCTTTACCTTTGCATGGCCAAATTCTTTACCTTTGCATGGCCAGGATCGACCTCCCATTTTAGAACGGTAAAAGACTTAGAAAATCAAATCAGTAACAAATAATATCTCAGAAAAAAATAATAATTGAATTAAGTTCTGTGCTTTAAGTAGATATGAATTTTATGTGGTAAGATTTTGTCTAAATTTTACGATTTACTAACTATTCAAAAGTCATTACATCCTCCTAACTGAAACTTGCATTGGTAAACCATAAGAGACAGACAAAATCTTACCATACATAAACTTTGTATATCACTAAACCACAAAATTTATGTGAAATAAAATATTTGTGAGAGTTACAAAGTTTTTAAATATTCTTTGTTCTTGGTTTGAATTGTTAGATACTTGTACTTTTCTCAAATGGGAACTCATTATTTTGTACATGGTCATGCACTCAGTTTTAAAGAGTCTACAATCAAATTTGTTTAAAAAATTAATAAAAGAAATTGTTGAAATGTGGAAAAGCACTTGAATAAACAGGGATAAAGGACAAATCACTATAAATTTATTTTTCTTACTGTTTTGATCGTATAAACTGCAAGTACTTTTCACCTAATTTTATTTTGGCCCAGTTTGCTACCGAACATGAGAAATTTAGAACTTACTTTCCATGATTCCATATAGACTCTCCTGATGGATACCTATGCAAGGGTAAAAGCGTTGAGTAACACATGAACGCTTAATATTTAGTTGTGATCTTCATTACAAAAAGAGATATAATCTTATTCAACATCTTTCATATTGTGATGCAGATATTCAAACACTGTTGATTAATGTATTCTTTAAAGAATTTTTCACTTCAGCCTTAGACCACTTTATTGACCAAATGTTTAAAACGTTGTTCCGTTATTTTGATCTTTGTTTATATGTGTAACTAGAACCCTAACATACATTACTGGTAAAATAGGGTTACTTTATTTGCAGAACGAATAATAATAAAAAGCATAAACACACCTTTAAATATTTTATATTCTATGATCAAATGTTTATCTAAGAAATGGAAGATATTCCACAGTGAATACATTAAACCTAATTGTGTTATAACTTATGTATTAGAGATGTGAATAAATTTGAAAATATTGGAAGAAATATCCCTCCTTAATTATCAGTTATCAATTTACTTTAAATTTTTTAAAGGTATTGAGATGAAAGTTAATAAATTTATAGGCGCGTTGGAACAATTAGAACAATTTTAGAAAGAAAACTTTAAAGGGCATACAAATTAAACTTTATAAAATTATAGCTGTGCCATAAGAATTTTAGGTAATTTTGTCTCATGTATGTGTTACTGATTCACGTTTCATGTTTAGATCGAGGTATTAAGTCCTTATTAAAGATATAAAGTTGAAACAAAGTTTTAAATTATATTTCTCATTTCACTGCAGAGATAATTTTTCTAATTAAAATTGGTACTGCGTAACTTAGAAGCGTAGAACAGAAAATACAAAAACAGTGGAAAGGTCTAGAGGTTAACCAACCCACTTTCGATCGCTGCATTCTGGCAAGGTGTAAATCATGAGTTCAACATGTGAAAGGGATGAACCGTTTACGATGGTTTGTTTTATATTCCAGAAACGCAATTAAGTTCTACATGATGAATGGGAAAGTCAACATCTGTCTCGTAAGTAATTGGTCAACAATAACAGTTGATGAATGAGCTCATGTTTCATAAACAGATTATGAACCTTGTATTGATATAGCTTTTAGGTTCGATAACTGGCCATAGTCTAAATGAAACTACGTCAATCTTGTGGTTCTTACACGCCAATTTAGTAGCCAACCTAGTTTATCTCCGTTTTTTGTTCCCTAAAATACCTTTCTTTACCTGAAAATAACATATTATATCTATACAATAAATCTTTCAAAAGCCAATACTAAGTTGAATAAAGAACCACAGCTGATGTTTTTAAGTTTATAATTTAAACTAAATTTTCAAACGGTGATCAAATCATACACTGCTAGTAGTCCCTTGACGTTGGCGTGGAATGTTTGCTTTCTCAGTTGTCAATTAATTTCATATATTACATTCAAGTGCAATATATGAAATAATAGTGGGCAATAAGCACTGTTAAATTATATATGAATAGCCCAATAAAAAATTAGATTACTTGGATATAAGATAGGATACGATCGAATTCTACGGAGGGGATTCGGCACGTCGACCAGACTGATCTTTTGTACCTATGCCCTAAGTGAGGAAGGATGAGGTGAGAGGAGATAGAAGGCGGCCGACCCCCAAGGAGTCACGACAGTTAAGAGAGCAGGGTTCCTGCCATTTACCAGCTCGAAACTTCCCGGCAGTCCAGTACAATGGCCATCTCTCCTGCCGTGGCCCCGAAACAGTCCATACCGCAGACCACTACGCCAGAGTTGGGAATACTCCCGGCAAGCTTGCAGAACCAGCATCCCCTCGATCGCGTTTCTGAAACAACGCTCTAGGGCCGACAGTTCTACCCTGTATGAGACCACCAGATGACAGATGACATAAAATGATAATGGAAATGAAATGGAGGGACAGGAAGTTCCGGGAATGTACGTAATTAACCTACCCTGGAGAAATCCGCGAAAATATCGCAATGGTCAAGTAGGCCGGCACGGGAATCAAATTCGGTCCTCCCACCTGAGCCATCCCTCTCGGCTTACTTGGATATGTTTTACATAATATACTCTCATAACTCATTCCTCCTCCATAAAAGATCAAGTTTTTTTTAAGCCCTCGACAACAACATTAAGGGATATTTTCGCCAACATTTTTTATCTAAAGCAAACAGCCTCTTAATTTAGATTGAGCTGCACAAAAATATCGAAAGTAATTTCAATCGAGGCAGCCAAATTTAATAACATACTACAATAATCTAATAAATTCTTTCAATAAATTATCAATTGGTATTTATGGAATGAGAATTCCAAACGTCATGAAAGACAAAGAAATATGTGGTGTTTTACGTAGTAAGTAACGTCTGAAGCGAGTTTGTAGTAATAGTTTTATTAATATTGCTAATTGTTATTAAAATAACTTATACTAATCCCAAGCTCTGAAGTACTGCTTAGGTAAAGAAATGAGGATAGTTAAATGATGATTTGTATTAACACAGTAGCTACTTCCCAGTTCACAATTGCGGAAGCAATGTCTTCTGCACAGAGGTTTATAAGTTCAATGACATAAGAGAGTGAATCGGGAGACGGAAGTTGCTATTGCTGTTTATGGTGGTGTAGTGTAATGACAAGAAGAGCATAGCATTTTCGCTAACATCCGCTTTCCCCCTCGATTTGCTTCCGGGTCCATCGATTTACTCTCAGGACAGAGGGTCAAGTAGGTAGATGTTCTATCCGCTGAACTTATTTACAAAACGTATTACCCAAATGTCCCTATGGGGAAAGAATTTAAGGTAGCACACTAAAACAAAATCGACCACCTGCTTCCTAACACATTATCTCAGACCAGAAATAGGTCCCTCTAGCGAATCTAGCAAAACCATTTAACATTCCTGATAATGAAAATGTGGAATTCAGATTTATATCATTCGAATTTAGAACATTTTAAATAGCTACAATTCCTAAGTCATACATTATGAGTTGGCGTAAAACTAATTGCTCTAACTTACCAAACATTTCCCACTAACCCACTCCAAGCAGAAATTTATACAGAATTCCTGATATTTGAATAAGTCATCCAGCAGAGAATTAAGGTCTTAATTTCCCCTTCAGTGAAATATTCCTAAAATTATTTCAAATTTCACAAATATAAACGTGCTGTTAGGCAAATCTTTTTATATTTATTTGTCATAGTACAAAATATCTAAAATATAAGACAACTGATATAGTGCTGTAGCACGTCACCTCCTAGTTTCGTATCGATTCTAAAATAGTTGGACATTATACAAAAGCCCTTTTTGGATTATTCGAGCTAATGTGATGATGGCTAAAATAGCATCAATAACAATTTTATAACTGTTGCTCAAGAGATATAGGAAAGTGATAACGACAATCAGCTATTTTGTTCATAACTGACTTAATGTCACTTATTGCACACATGCACCGTAAAGAAACAAAGGAAGAGCACTTGGAAGATATTACTTAAAATGTGGGCAAACTCAACAAAATTACAAACATTTAGGAAATGATTTATGTTAAGCAAATATTTGATACAAATCGTACAATAAGAAGAGCACGAGATGTTTTGTGCACAATTATGTATGCATACTCTAGTTCTCTAGTTAAAATTGTGTAACCATAATAATGCATAGGTATAGTCTGCCCACCACAAGAAGGCAAGGCAGAAGGCAATCTAATCACTTTTGTAGTGTTTATGCTCGCCTTCCGGATACGATATGGATGCTAGGTTTATGTAAAATACGCAGTGTTGTCGTATAACTCACTCATACATAATACCTATGACTGCAGTTACTGAAACGAGCATGGATAACTCATATGCACTCTCATGCAATCATTTCGTAGTAAACAGATCCACTAACCGAGTATATAAACAGTTCAAGCCCCTCTCCCTCTTCATTCTCCGCTTGCCTTCCTGTGGTGGGCAGACAGTATTTTATAGCTCAAGCACAAAAATACTATTTATCATGTTATGTATCAAATAAACAGAATTTTTGTCATTATCTTAGGAGCAGTTTTTAGGAAATAATTAAGGATATAACATAGAAAGGTTATTTGGAATTGTAGCATCCTCCTGATAAACTTTCCTGTCATCTTTAAATTGTTTCTGATTCAACTATGAAATTTTGCATGGAATTTAAATCCAGAACATTCTTGGATTCAGAAGCCCCTAAAGGTAGGGTAAGCATACGTCCTCTTTCCCGGACATGTCCTCTTTTCTGCTGTAAAAACAGCGTCCGGGCGGCATTTTGGAAATTCAGCGAATGTCCTCATTTTTGCAGCTAGGCATACAATTTCATTTTAAATTGCATAATCTTTCTTTCTAGCCACTGAGGCACTGCACACCCAAGAAGCTTAAACCACGGCAAAGGGTGTATATCTAGTATAACTATACTCTTTGGTCGCTGCATACTCTCTGACTGACTTATTAATTCGCAATAAATATTTTATTATTCTATGCTTCCTTCCTGTTCCTGCGCAGCCGGGTAGATAGGTTCCTTGAAAGAACGTGTTAAACTATACTCACTCAGTGGACTTAACAATAGAAGTGTTAAAAGGAGTCCCGTGTTTAGGTCTTGCGACAGATGCAAGTAACCACGGTTCTCTCAAAATATTTCCTATACTCATCCAATATTTTGACGTAAAAAATGGTGGTATAAACACAAATGTTACTGGGTTGAAAGCAGCTCCAAATGAAAAGGGAGAAAAAATATACAGATACTGTTAAGAAATTGGGATAGAGAAAAAAGTGTATTGCTTTTACTGGGTTTTGGTGGGCTGGGCAGAGCTTCAGGAAACAATGTGTTAACATGTTTACAGAACAAACTAAATAAAAAATTGGTGGGAATGGGTTGTCCAGCACATGATCTACATAACTGTGTTCAACGCGGCCTTAAATTTGGTCTTCCAGCTGACATATAATCCATCGCACTGAAAATATTCAGTTTGTTTTCTATTTATGCAGTGCGTGCTGAAGAGCTAAAATCTTTTTGTGAGGTTTGTTGACATAACATATCAATAGTTGCTTTCCCATTCAAAGTCACGGTGGCTATCGTTATTTCCATGTGTTAGTAGAATACTGTTAATGTGCCCTGCGCTCAGGTCTTATTTTTTATCTAAAATTTCAGTTCCAGTAATATAAGAAGGTTTTTTGAAGATGAACTGAGTGAGGCAAGATTGTACTTCGTCCGCTCCCTTTTGGCAGCTGTACAGAAAAATATCGCTGATCTAGAAGTGGAAGCAAACTGAGTAGCAGACACACTTTCAATTTTGGAATGCACATTATAAACACTGAAAGACAGACAAACACTGATCTTCTAATCACTTAAAGTAAAAGATATCTAAAGGGAAAAAAGGGAAGCATGGTACACTGTAGAATGTGACAGGTGTGCTGGATTATAATATCCGTTTAAATGAAATAAAACAAATACCTACTTGTATTTTCTTGCTTAATCTATTTAATGCTGGCTGTTTTCTTAAACCATAATCATGTCTATCGAATATACGGGCCCGCCTCGGTAGCGTGGTGGTAGCCTCACGTTCAAGAGGTCCCGAGTTCGAATCTCGGTTAGGTTGAGTTACCTGGATAAGGTTTTTTCCGGGGTTTTCCCTTATCCTGATAGACGCATGTCGGGTAACTCTAAGCTCCATGGACTCCTGACTCATTTGAGCCCCATTTCACCAATTTCATCCATAGTCCGATATGACTTAACGTTGGAGGACGTAAATTATTTTTTAAAAAAACTATACGTCTATATGTAAACCTTACAAATCCCTATTACAGACATCAAACAATTCTGTGCTACAACTGGAATGGGGCGATACTGAAAGTGTCCTCTTTTTCTGCCCATGAGATATGGTCACCCTATCTAAAGATATATTTCGTAAATAAAACTTGATATTAATTTTTATGTGACGTGCAATAGCTTTTCTACATGACAGTAGAGAAATTAAAAACACAAAGTGAAAAAGCTTGGGGGTAGTTATGTTAACATTTGATCATATGAGCAAGAAAACACAGTTAAAACTGTTCAGTTGAACCATAGAAAACTTAAAGATAAACCTTTAAATCAACAACCCTTTCCTCTTGAGAGGTGTTG
The DNA here is from genome assembly GCA_030765055.1 of Mantis religiosa. NCBI lineage: Eukaryota > Metazoa > Arthropoda > Insecta > Mantodea > Mantidae > Mantis > Mantis religiosa. Next base: position 115,925,675 of record CM060952.1, read on the forward strand.
GCCACAAACTATGTAGGTGCATTGCGCGAGATGTCTTCCTTCACTGTATAACCTACTACACCGTAAGATAAAGTTATGAGCAAGAATAAACAAAATGTTGCATCTAAAACGTAATCTCCTATGTTTACAAATAGTTTCCTGAGTTTGTACTTCCATGAAACTTTCGCACAACCCCTTTCGGATAACCCACATCTGCGCCAGGTAAGCAAGAAATTCTCATTAAAGCACTTAGAACATTTCCCTCGCGACGGTGAGCTGTGAGATTTGTGGTTAAGCACCGTTCTACTCGAGATGATTCGCTTTAAACCTATTTACTCAATTTGCATGTTGTCCACTCTAAATGCTGCAAGGCTTGAGACCATGAATAGAAAGCAGTGGCACAAATAAATATCTGTAGCACCAAGCATGTTTTTCTCAGTAATGACAGAGTGATGTATGTGCAAGTAAATAAGCAATGTGACGTAGGTACTGCTGGAAAAATGACAAGTGAAATACTACACACAAAAAACAGATGAACGGGCTGCTGCTTGCAGATGACAAGCTTTACTCAGAGCTGAAAAATAAAAACATTAGTTAGAATCCGTGCTCTAGGGAAGTACAGCGCGTAGTGTTTTATATTTCCTTTCTTGTTTTTAAAAACGGAAATACTGTATGCTGACCTAACTTCAGGTTATGTGCTGTCATCCAGTGACCGTAAATTCAGATCATTCTAAATATATTTTACAAGAGAGAGTTGGATTTTGTTTCTGAAATTAAATTATTCTTATACAGCTTGATTTACAGAGAACTAACACATTTCTTTCTTTAATTATTCCATCTGAAATTCATTAAATGGCCCAATTTTAGCGCCAAATTAAGCAGAATGTCCTGGTGTTTCGATTCCTTGTCACTAGATGCGCAGATGTCTGTTTTATTCCTAATTGCTAATGTTGATAGCAGTTTTCCACATTTTGTTGTAGTCAACGTGAAAATGCAGTACACATTAAATCAATTACTCCTCCTTGTTAAGCAATACTAGTTTACGAATTCAATTACAGCTACTCAAAGGACATACCAGTGAAAACTTGGTGTTCGCAATCCTCCCAAAAGAAACACAATACTGCGGCGATAAACAAATTGGAAACATCTGGATCACTGGTGAGTGAAAAAGGCAAGCATAGTTCATCTAGGTTTCCCACGGTTGTTGTTGACGTAAGAGCATGACTGGAGCAGTCATTCAAAAAATCATTAAGGCGTTTGCCGTATGAGACAGGGTACACCTACTCACTGTATCAGAGAGCTGCGAAAAGTGCAGGCCTAAAACCATATAGGATTACGGTTGTTCATCAGCTACAAGAACCAGATGAGAATAAAAGATTGAATTACTGTCGTTTTTAGACGTTTATTGTGCAAAATCCTACCATAGCCATCTACAGATGAGGCATGGTTACAGTTATCCGGTTCTTTTTGTTTTTTTTAATTAATAGAACTCACGCCATTGGGTCACGAGAATCCACATGTCATCCATTAAGCACTTATGCACCCGATTAAAATCGGAGTTTGGTGCGTAATATCCGCACAGAGAATAGTGCGGCCAATTTTTCTAATCAGACTGTGAACACTGCAGAGTACCGACTGATTTTTATGGAGATTGTTGAGCAACTGAACAATATAGAGCTGAGTCAAGGATATGTTCAGCAAGACGGCGCTACATGCAATACATCAAATAAATCCATGGAAGTAATTGCAAAATTCCTTGACGACTGGATAATTTCCAGGAACCTGTGGCCCCTGAGATCTCCGGATTGACATAGCCGGACTTCTTTCTATGGCGTTACTTAAAACCAAGGTTTACGCCACACGTCCACAGACATTGGACGATCTAAAGCATATCAAATAGGAGAATTCAAGCTATTGACAGCAGAGTCCCCCAACGAATGGCCAGTAAAATGGAGCGACGTGCTATAGAAGTAATTAATCTCCCAAAATTCTTCTACACTTTAGGCATAATAAGTTGTCTAGCACAACTCGTTTTGAAACAATTAATGAAAGAAATCTGTCAGTTTTATATAAATCACTCTGTAGTTTATAGTTAAGTCAGTTTTAGGTATGAGAGTAAACAATATAGAAACCACGATTTGGTTCCGCGGTAACGTATAGAGCTCCTATTTGAAGATTCTGGGTTCAGTTCCTGTCGACACCTCACTCTGACTTAGGATTTTCATGGTTTTTCCTGGTCCAAAGGCAAATATTGATGTGGTCTCTCATCCAGAGACCTTTCTTTTCTCTCTCTAGAGAGCTGCTTAATCGATTGGTCATTCATTGCATTCTAGGCAGCTTCAGCGGTGGGACGGGTCTTCGAGCCTGGAATTGTTAGGAATTTCCGCTCGTCCTCTTTGCATGGGGCCTGTAGCTTCCTGTAGTTCTTCACTTCATCCCTTCCTCCTGAGGGGTGTTAGCAATATTAGATATACATAAGTAGCACTCTGCAAGGTGTGCTCGATATTGCAAAACGCACAAATAACGTGAAGTATCTTAAATTATGCCAGCATAAAATAGATCCTAATGTAAAAATAGTGGTAGTATAAACAAGCGAGATCATTTATTTATTTATTTATTTATTTATTTGTGGAGTAAGATTAGTACCGAATATACGAATGATGACATAGAAACAAGCATAACCAAGTGTTACAAGATGAATGGGTATATTAAAGTGTTTTGGTAAGAACACGAAGTAAAACTAAGACTATGGGAAGTTCGTAATGTACAGGACATCTTAGGTTTTTCTTAAGGTAGTCATTTCTGTCATTGAAAAAAGAATTTTTAGAAACATTTAATTCCATATTAGAACACTTATTAAGTTATACTATTGAAACAAAATTATAATAAATAATATTTAATATGTGTTTCCACATTTTCTGAATTTTTAAAATGTAAATGTGGTATCGGATAGTATTTGTATCACGTAATGAATTTCTGGATTGCAGTTTATATTTGCTGTTATTTGTCATGAGCAAATTTTTAGAATAGGGCATTCCGTTCAAGATCGGAGCAATTTTCGTGAGCCCAAACTTGTAATATGCAACATTAATCCACTCTTTACTGAACTGATCTCTACAAATGATACACTTGGTTTTTTCTTCTTCTCCTGCTTCATTCTGGACAAATGTCAATGATCCCTTTACAATTTTAGACTTCTATGCAGTTTTACTGGTGTTTAGTTTTGGTTGTTTGTTACTTTTTCTTTCTTCCAAAGGTGTTCGCATTGACTTAAAGTTGGACTTTATATGGAGCTGAAACAAATATTTTACTCCATTCTAGACGCCTCTTTCTAATGTCCAATTTTACACTAGTTTTTGCTCGGGAGTGGTGAGATCCTCTGAATAATAATTTGCTTCTTATTTTATTTACAGACGACACCATTGTATTCTTCCCAATTTCCTCACCATTTACACATTTTCTCTGGGGTAAAGGACAGACTCATTACTAGAGAGATCAGACATAATAGTTCCTCGGTAATCCAATAAAAGGGTCATAAAAGGTTCATATAAAGTTCTATTGTTTCAATTTATTTACTTCTGTTAATGTTTTTACACCGATCAGGTTTTGGCTGTCCGAAACAAACCGCCATTTTGAATTCACCCGAAAAGCGCTTAAGAAGAAAACAGTGTCCTAAATTCTAGTTGTTTAAATTAAAGTTATTTCAATACAACAGTTTAGACAGTACAAGATAATGTATCTGTCAATGTATCTCCCATGCCGTTCAACTTAATTTTAATCCAGTAGTTGGCCAGCAAAGTTAACTTCGTGACGATCTTCATAACACTCAAACAACAAAAAGCACGACCGATCTCAACGTTGTCTCTCAACTACAGAAGATTAACACTTGCTTCTGCAATGCAAAGGGACCTGACTGCCATTTGACTGGTGCTGTCACATGTTTGTTGTGAGAAAAAGTGAACTGTCCGGCCATACGAGCTTTCCCTACATAATATTATACTCAAACGTGCTCTGAAATATGCAGGCGAAACATGATCTAAGAGCTAAGATAAACGACGGTTATAGCTAGTACAAATATACGAGGGCTGTTCAATAAAGAATGATCACAATTTTTTTTTAACAACGTACCTTTACTCATCCTCATAATTTTGATAGTCCTTCTCAAAATAGTCTCCCCTGAATGTGATGTAATTGTTCCAGCGTTTCTGCCAGTCTTCAAAGACATGCTGGAAACTATTTTTGGAGATCCTTCAAAATCGCCTCCGCAGCCTTCACCACTGCTCCTGATGATGGATAATGTTAGGGAATAGAAAAAGTCACATGGGGCTAAATCCGGACTATAGGGAGGGCGAGGGATGCACTTCACGTTGATTTTTGCAAGACATTCAGCAACAACATTGCTAATATGCGGCCGCGCATTGTCGTGGTGCAGCATCCAGCCTGCTTCATGGAAATGCGGCCTTTTGCGTCTTATATGGACTTGCAATGTTTTCAGGACATCCCTGTAATATTGTCCAGTTACTGATGTGTGTGCAGGTACAACATGCTGATAAACCATTCCATGAATATCAAAGAATGAGATAACCATAACTTTCCCAGCAGTAGCAACCACTTTTCTTTTTTGGGGGTTGGTGATGAAGGAGATTTCCACACTGAGCTTTGCTGTTTGCTCTCAGGAATAAAATGATGTAGCCAAGTTTCATCAGCAGTGGTTACGTTTGAAAGAAACTCCGGATCTCCCTCTGATATCAACTTTAACTGCATGCAAACCTGCATGCGAATGTACTTTTGTTCGGGAATCAACAGTCTTGGAACCCATCGTGCACAAACACATCTCATGTGTAATGTTTAAGTCACCAACCTGTGGGTGGCACCCAATGAAATGTTCAGTATTTCAGAAAGTGATCTTAAGGCAATTCGTCGATCCTCTCTCACAATGGCAGCAGCAGTGTTGATGTTCTCTTCCGTAAGAGCAGTAACTGGAGCACCGAGTCCACCTTCCTTTGAAATTGATTGTCTCTCCTATTTAAACATTTTAAAACATATTTGAGGTGTGCTGTAGGGAAGAACAGACTCTCCATAGGCCTCCTGTAACAATCTATAGGCCTCAACTGAATATTTGTTGAGACGAAAGCAAAATGTCAAAGCCGCATATTGTTCCTGCGTGTTAGATGCAGTGCACCGGTAGGCGATACTGAACATGTCTGAATTTGCCTGGTTCTCACAGGCGGGAACCAGCAGTAATGAAACTACTACGGAGTGTTTGTTTCACATTAAGCTAACAGGATATATTAAGATTGAATTTTAGTGCAAAAAATTATAACCGTAGAAAAATTATGATCATTCTTTATTGAACAGCCCTCGTACTTTAGGCGAACCATGGTAAAAATCAAGATATTCGATCTCAAATAGAGAACTGAATGTAGTAAATGAAATATATAAAGAGAATGTTGTGTTTTTGGTTTCCAAAGTTTATTTTATAAACCAAAAGGAGCAAGAGATATTGCCAGATCTCGGAGAAGATGGAGTAACCAACACATTTAATTATATATATATATGTGTGTGTGTGTGTGTGTGTGTGTGTGTGTGTGTGTGTGTGTGTGTGTGTGTGTGTGTGTGTTCACCTCACAAATGGAAGGAGTATGAGACAAGAAGGAGATATATACATTAAGTGTCCTGTTATCCTCAGCTTTTAAGAAATGCCAGGCACGTGACTCAAAAACGAACTACGTCTTAGCTGTCGAAACTTTCCAGTTCCACTCTCTATACTATATATGTTACAGGTGCGTCCAAAGTATAACAACTCCTATTTTTTCAGTACTGGAATCAGATAATTCGTTTTCTCCATTTTCGTGGTGTGACTTCCTATTGAAATTTACATTGAACTGTCGCAACTGTTGCATTTTAAGTATTAAAAACAGTCCTAACTCTCGTCGCTACCATTAGAGTTCTATGCATTGTACAGTGCTTCCATCTTAATCACGCATTGGCAAAGAATTCACGTGTCTGGTCCCAGTCCTGAAAAAAATAGGTGTTATAACTTGAACGCATCTTGTAAGCAGTTAAAGTATTGTATTCCACCCAAAACTTCGATGCGATATCTGACACAAATACGAAACTACTGATATTAACCTAATGCTATAAAATTATGGTATTCACTATGACAGCTTTCATTAAATAGCCACATCACAAACAACGCTTTCACTATAGCTCATTCATTATGCTTTTATTTCTTCCGAAAAACATATTAAATTGTATTAAGATTAAGGTATTGTCATTTAAAATAAAATTCATGTATAAAATGGTTCTTTTATATATTGTGAAGTCATTCTCACTATCATTAAACTTCCAGCAATTATGAAGTTCACGTAAAACATCACATAGAGAAAAAATTACAAAATATTCGTAACATTTATTATTCATATTTGATCTATTTTCAGTAATTGAAGTAATAATAACAAATATGTTCATCGCTTGTTTCTCATGAACTAATGGAACTTTAATTAATAGTGCAAATTGATGGGCTGACAGTGCACGCAAGTAAAAACGAGTACATTCCAGCAAACATGACTAGACAGTTTGCAATACAACTGTAAAAGGGACGTCGTTGTTTTGAACATTAGTTACATGCAGCACTCTTAAAGCAGAGCGGTCCTGTTTGTTCATATCGTTTTGAAAACTGAATATTGCCGGAAAGTGTTGTTTATTCAGGCTACAGAATCTCCAACACGTCTCAAACGGTATCACTCAATAGCCTTGAGGATGCAGTTGCACTGTACCGCAGTTAAAATAGAAGCTTACAACTACAAAGTGCAACTTTTTTTAAATTTAAGTCCTCCAGCATTAAGTCATATCAGATGATGAATTAAATGGGTGAAATTATCCTCAAATGAGCCCGGAGTCCATAGAGCTTAGAGTAACCTGACATTCATCTTTCAGAATAAGGGAAAAACCCCGGAAAATATCTTATCCAGATAACTCACCCTGACTGAGATTCGAACTTGTGACCTCTTGGAACGTGAGGCAGACACGCTACCATCTACGCTAACGTAGTGACCGAACAAAGTGTATGGTGGGGTTAAGACATCATGCGGTACTCAGTATGCTTGTACTAAAATCATATTAATCTGATCAAAAACAGACCAAAAGTTTCACATATCAACACCTAAGAGAATAGGAAAGTTCCGCATACTGTAGAGCAGAATGTAAACCTGCATTAAGGTTAAGGAGCAGCATAACTCTCTAGGAATTACAATGAAGAGAATTAGCACAAGCGCTAGAACTAAACCACTGAGTGTCTGGAGAATTTCACATCACAATTATTGTGGTTACATTTTCCGCCTTCAAGAAGTTCTGGTGTAATTCAGATTTAGGTCATAGAGCCTTTTGGAATTGGGACCACCAAAAGAATAAAATCAACCCTCGTTTGAAAGTAGCATTTTATTTACATACAACATGAAATTGCCTTTCTCAACGAACTACGTGGATATTTATGCAGCACAGATTTGCAGCACAGATTTTCTCTTATGAGTTAATGATGTCACTTTGTTGCTTTATCCCCTTTACTCACTCGGGAACCAAGCATTGGAGAAGTTTGTTTTCGAGTCCCATGAATGCGTGATACTTCGGCGCACAGTAGGTGCAAGGTGCAGGTACAGTCGCCCTCTCCTTCGTATAGTAGCCGCGTTCATTCCATCCCAGGTGAAATCAAAGCGAAAACAAAGCTTTCACTTTTGACTATAGATCATCACATGGAAGCAATTATAAGGGTCTTCCACCCTCAAGCATATGGGGTGGTCCTTCTCACTAAATTCAGCAAAGTTAAAGCGCTGTTGCGATGTTTTTCTTGCGTCCTCAGAACTTCAGTACCTTCTATTAGCCTAGACTGTGTATACGTGCTTCTTATGTGTGTTAATTAAACGTATATTTATAGAAGTTACATAGTGTTTTACTTAGTGTGGTTAGTGTAGCTTTACAAATTTATTAGTATTTAATAGTTATTAGTGTTCAGCACTTGCGTAATTTAATTAAGATGTGGAGACCATGGAAATCGAACCTAACATGGATATGCTAACATAGATTTCTATTCATACTTATAATATATACCAAACAGTATTTCTAACCTTTCTCGAGTTCTAAAGCGTTTATGACATATTTATTACGCAGAATGTACATGATTATTTATTTAAATTGTGTTTAACAGAGGTTCCCTCCCCCAAAAAATACACTGCTTAACTTCATTCAAACTTGTAAAATTAGCAGACATCCTTGTAAAAAGTTTCCAGCATTTAAAAAGAGTAATATATTTTCCTTACTAGTTTTTCATTATCAAGGAATGTTTTTTTTTTTCAGATGAGAAGCAAATGGGGAGAGTCTTGAGCGCAAAAGGTAAGGAAACTGATGGAACAGATAGGTATGGTACATATTTGCAGAAACGAGGAGTATTATTATAGGGGCTTTTGGAAAGAGGTAGAATTAAGGCTGGAAGATTTAGATAGCCAAGTTATATTTACCAGTATAAGGGAGAAAAGATCATTGAGGATACATAGGGAAATAAAGACGGTGTGGGGGAGGGAGAAGTGCATAGATATGTGTAATAAGTCAGGGCGAGAAGGATTTTCCTGGGCAAGGACAGGAGTTAGAAATTTGAAAGTTATTAGGTATGAAAAGGATACAGGGAAATATCCAATGTGTGGAAAAGAGGATACAGATTGGCATAGTATACTTTATTGCAAACAAACAAAGATATGGAGAGAACAAATTTGGCAACAAAAGTGGGACAGATTTAGGGATGGGGGAGGTATTAACAATAAATAAAATGTTATTGGTAAAAGGAGAAAAGAATGTAAGAATCTGGGGAAAGTTAGAGAGAAATGGTTAAGATTGATGAAGAATAAATAACAATTAAGGGCTGGAAAACTAGAACGAGGGATACAAGGGAGAGGGAAAGTTAGAGAGAAATGGTTAAGATTGATGAAGAATAAATAACAATTAAGGGCTGGAAAACTAGAACGAGGGATACAAGGGAGAGGAGGGTCATCAATACACGTAAAACCAGGGGTCATGTGTATTGAGATCGAGACTTAGAGCAAGCAGGTAGGAAGCGTATGTTAGATGTGAATAAGTCATTTTGTTATTGTTTGAAAGAAATGTTACAAATGTCAATGTATCAATGAAATTGTATGTAGAAGAAAGATGAGAAATAATTACTAATACAAAATACTAGTTTTTTTTAATTCGTTAATTCATTTTTTGTTTCCTTTTTTTAACTTTTAACTTTGTTAAATCAACTGAAATTTGATTTACCACCTGTAGCTGCCATAGAATACAGGAAAATGTTTTAGGATAAATCGGCTCACAATTGCAATAAACAAAGCTCTGACGTACAGACTCTGCTTATAAATTATTATTAACTACCGAATATCCAAAGTGCATGTTAATATCCCTCGCAAATTCATGCACACTGATGCAATTTAACCCTTTTATAATTGTAATGATGGTCCTACAACAAGGTATCGGAATGTTTTACTAAGCTTCCCTTGGATATTGTGCTAATAATACGCATTTAGTTCTTGTAGGTAATATAAGTACTATACCATAACAGCATAGATAATATCTCTTTTAGTTATGTTATAAAGCCTTGTAACATTATGTATTATTATAGGATACATTACTTATTTAAAATTTATTTAATAATATCAATTACTATTTCGTGCAGTGAATTCAGCTTGCGTTTTTTTCTTCTAAACGTTATTTTACTACCCTCGGTATTTTCAACTGTAAACACGTGCCTAACATTCTTCACCCCTCCACCCCGTAAGTGTACCCTAAGATGCTTATGACATTGCGGTTAGGAGTAAGAACAGTTTTTTCTTACAAAGCTATCCGCCTGGGGATTTTTTAAGCGCGGTCACAATATTAAGGTTAGGCATCACTGAACAGTACACACTAGTGGCAGCAGCGAGATCTTTGGTGTTCATTGACAAAATATGTGGGATTATTCACTACTCTTTGTCATAGTTTGTGTGTACACAACTCTATCAACCACAGTTCCATGGCCAGGCCTCTTTTTTAGCGTAGCACTATTATCCCTTACCTCTTTAATATTGATTTACTCCTTTTCTCTTACAGAGAATTTATCGTTTCGGACAAATATAGACTGTGATGTTGGGTCTTTGTAAGTACTGTAGGAACAATTGGAATGGGAACGGAACAATAACGCTCTGGGGGATTTATTATTCACTAGCTATATCCTCTTTTTGAGAAAGTAATGCCTTATGAAATGGAAAAGAGTCGGTTTTGAATTATTGCGTTCAGATTCAGAAAATCCATTCATATTGAAAGGTAATTTAGAATTTCTGAGAACAAAAAGAAACAAAGGGATATTTCGTGGAAAGGAAATGAAGGAATAAATAAATTGACTCAGAGCAGTCAATAAAGAGCCATATATGGACAAAGGGCACCTCATAAATGGGTTATTATCTGCTTATTGCTTCCAAATGACTGGCTGCAACAAATAGCTAACCATGATCATCCTTACCGAAATAAAACCTCATTTGTACTACAGTTTTTTTTAGCTCTACCGTTTACTGAATACTTTGCTGGGAGGCTAGTTTGCAAAGCTTGCAGTCAGCCAGTGCAAAACAATTACATTCCTGCGTCAGCGATGCTGCGCCAATCCTTGACACGAACGTAATATTGGCGATAAATAAATATTCTGTTTGTTAATTACCAGGATCATATCAATGCCGCCGGAGGCTGCATTTTCGTTCCGTAGGAGTTGTTTTATATGCCAGTAAATATACTGACATGGAGCTGCCGCTTTTAAGCATACTTAAGAATCATCTGTGATCAGCAGGCCAGTTGCTAATCAACTGAGCCCCCCAGACGGACAGTGTTGCTGCTGTTGTTGATGATGATGATGATGATGATGATGATGATGATGACGACGACGATGACGATGATGATGATGATGATGATGATCCGCTAGTCCAGTAGTCAGCAAGTTGCTCAGAATGCGAGCTCTATTGACATCTCTCTCATTAATTACAAGTATAATGAAATGCTATGTAGCTTGTTTACAACCAAGTTAAGCCCACGCCAGAAGCTTTCTGTTTTGTTGAATAACACTGTTAGCTAACCCAATGATGAGTTAAATTTTTATTGCTTCTTTAGGTTTGTTCATAAACAAACTTTCGTCAAATGTTATAATTGCTGCCAAATACTTTCTCCCATTTTACATTTTGTAAGCATAGCAGAACTTGAGGTTTGTAAAGAAGCTAATAACTTAAAAAGATAAATCAAGAATAAGCAAAAACAATCAACCTCAGCCAACTTTCTTACATCCACTACACGCCATTTTCAGCCCAAAGTGGCTCGCAGGTAGAACACAAGAACCTAAATCGGATCTGCCTAAAGATGTATAACAGATAAAATATTGTATAACTGACAGTAAAATATATAAACTAATACCTTAACTCGGCAAGGGAAATATTTCTCATAGTAAACGTTATTAAAAAAATAATTGTTTAAATACTTTAATAGCTACACATTGCAGTTTATTTTGCCTATTTTGTTATTTAAAGCTGAGCATGATTCGTTTATACTTTATTCTCTTTATGATATACGTATAGTGTATGGTACTGGCCCTCTATTTGTTCCTTCAAGCTATGCTTCCCCACGTCCGCAGTGTTCAGCAATGATGCCTCTAAAAATTGCATCTAATTTCGCACAACACACATGCAGTTAAAAATGTAATATTATTAGCAGTGCTAAGTATACATTTTCACATTCCAAAAAAGGAGACTGCGTAGTACAGGAAAAAGGGGAAATTGAAAGTATTTTTAATCCATGGTAAAATATATGTGTGCATAGTCCAATACTAGCAATATTATCAACCATAAAAGTATATAAAACATGTTTTTAAATAGTAGTACATTGATCATGAAAGCCAATGTGACTTTTGTGCCTCTTTCCAGCACTGGATGAAAACAATAAAAGACAAGGCATTCCCCCATTTGTTATGTGAGCTTTATACACTATTATACGGCTGTTTAATTTTTCAAGTATTGGTTCATCAGTTGTTGAATAAAAGCTTTAATAACTTCAAGTACTCTTAATAAAAATAGAAAAGAAAGATATTAACATTGGCTTTTACGTAACTTGCTTTGCAGCATGCGGGATATATCCTTCTTATATCACTGCATATATCAAATACCCTTCTTATAGAGTTTAATATAGTACCTTCAAGCTTTTTGTTTATATTTAATATGCTTTCGTTTAGTGATAAATCGTGATTACTAGGGTTATGTCTGAAGATGAGATGATGAGAAGATGAGATGTTAATTATGGGCCAATAGGCCAGAAAATGGAGGATTTTATTCGTCCGTTTCTGACCGTTTAGCTGCTTTTCATTTAATGTACTTTTTAGAAGGTATTTTTCCTTTTGTTCTTTCTATCCTTATTATAGAATTGTTTTCGTTTACCTTTCTTGAAACTTCTTTTGACTATCTTTTCCTGTTTAACCAGTCTAGCGTAAATTATAATATATTTTAACTAATATGCACTTCTAAGGCTGGCTATGGCAGGTGAGAGGGCCCTTTCTATTTTATTCGTCATTAGCACCAGTAGAGAACCTACTAAACCCTCTCTGACTATCAGGCTATTTTTCTCCACAAGATTTCACTCGTTTCAAGTATGCACCAATGACATCCGTTGATATGGAGAGAAATTTTTAATGTTTCCAAACGTGCTGTCAGAAAACAGACGATCCTTTTCACCTAATAATTTAGAGATGACATCGTGATATATTGCAACGCCAACTGAGGTAAGCTTTCTGAAGTTGAATTTCTGCAACTCGAGGGTGGCTAAGCCAACTATAATTTAATTATATCTATTTCAATTTATTTCCGCAGAATGTCCATTGCTGGTTGCTGAATCATAAGAAGCATTTCTCACGTGTACTTTTTCTCCTTCTTTGTGTTGCATATCACTTGAATGTTGTCTTTCAAACTTATTCATTAAATATCTAATTAAAAATTAATTTATTAATTTGTAGGTATAATTTCTTTAATTCCTTTTTTCCAATCTTTAGGTCCCTTTTGGGATATTTTAAGTATTTTAAAGGTCCTTTGTATAACTTATAGGTCCTCAACTTGATAGCTCCAGTCATTCATTACCTTATACATAGATCATTTTTCCACCTATATTATTTTCCACGTCGTAAGCGCTCTTTAGTGGCAGTAAAGGATGACAATACAACCATTTTATTTTCTCCCTTTAGATATTGTTCGCTCCAGGGAAGCCTAGGAAGGAATGAAAAGAAATCGAAGTACCTCTATAGAACTCAGCACACGTGTTCATCAGTTACCGCCTACAGCCTTTCTTCCACTAAGCTACCTTTCCACTTTAGCTTTATGAACATATTGAAACAAATGAAGACATTCAGGAAAATAAAAGCTAAAGGTGCTGCACTCTTTATAGTCACTCCAAAGTAACAATGAGCACAGTTACAACACCGGCGGCTCATTTAATGTCGCAAGGCTTTGTTCGAACTTTTTAACGGATTTCATCATAGTGTTTGTTCAACGCCCCAGATTGCGTGCCACCATTATCCTTAACACATATTTGGTTACTCTGTAGTAAAAATTATAATATAATTAATATCCTATATTGAATTACACCCAAATTGCGTCCACTGCTTTTGGTTAAACATGCAGAATTCTGTCAACGTGCAGGAGGAGATGAAGGATGTATATCAGACTCTATGTCTAGATAATGATTATTTCTTTATCGTAAATAAACAAGCGAGAGACCAATTGCTTTCTCTGGAAGGTGGGAAAACCGTGTTCCTCTTGTTGGGTGTCTTTAAATCTCCTTTGAGACAAATAGTTATTATAGGTTGTGACCATTAAGATTATAGTGAATAATTTCTCATCCTGCGTTGAAATATCTCTAGTTCGTATATCATCTTTCATGCCACAAAAGCTTGCTTCTCTCTCTAATTGCTACATTAACTTAAAATAATATATTCAAAAAGACATCGTAGCTTGCTTCATTGATAACACACAAATACACCTGGATAGATGTGGTTCCTGCCGTTTCGTTTTAGAAGCGAGTTTTGTACATTTTTGAAGTGTTACCAATCAGACAGACTTAAGTAACTTATATGTGCTTAAGCCATTCAGAGTCGAGTTGTGGCCTATATTTGTACACAATTGTGTTAATGTATTTGTAGAAGTTAGGGCTGAATTCTAAAAAATACTAAATAATTTTAAAAATGATTTACTTTAGTATTTTAACTGCTTCTAAGGACTGTTAAAATTAATATCTGTAAGTTAAAATTAGCAAATACTTTGTAAGATAAAAAATTTTATGTGAAAACCAAAATTAAATTTTTCACAACATTTAAGCTTTGGCTGATCTTAAATGCAAAAATATTGTATTTAGGTTTGATAACTAGGTTATGTTAGGTTTTGATATCTCATCACTATACTTAGAAATTAATAGAGGTTTACTTTAAGCATAAAGAAATACTTATTTTAAAAAGTTAGCAAATACTTGTGTTTGCAGTGAAGTTGAATGGAAATTAAATTCCTGAATAAATGATAAATATTTCATTCAAATTTGACACTCTCAGAACCTTAGGAACGCCTCAAAATATGTCTATTAGAAAACAGTGGCTTCTGGAATCATACAAATATGGATTTAAACACGGCATATAATTTCAGGATCTATCTTCGCACCTCAGACAATAGTTACTGAGTAGTTAATGCATCCAAACATTCCCAGAAATACAGTTATTCAGGAAGAAGAAGACCAAACCAAGGCGAACACTTCCGAGTGATTAATTTAGTTCAAACTGTACTCCTTTTGTTACTTAACTGATACCGCTCGATATATTAGAGGTGTAGTTAACTTCAACTAAACGCTAGAAGTAAATTCTTAAGACGTTTTAAGAGAGAACGTAGTGAACCATCTATTTGGTTCAAGAAGAAAAAATAAGCACACGATAGGCTCCAAAGGCAGAAAAGCTATGCATATGGATCTCCGCGGTATTCTACAGAGGATATAATCAATACACTAGTTCAAAGGCTTCCAATATGAACATCCAAGCCATGGAGAGAATTTGTAATTGATTCGCTCAACTATAAAAAACAGGGGCTGTGGTCTAACTTACAGATATTTTAACTTATTATTAAATGTTGTAGAATTTTCCATAACACCTTGTTCAGAAGTGGAAACGTTTAGAAATTACTATGACTATCAGTTCGCACGTAAATTCTCTTGCATCGTAAATACTATATAGGATGTCGAATCAATGTAAGCATTAGGAAATGTTCACTCTTATATCAAAAACCAAGTTCTGAAGCACACTATGCCCGCCTCGGTAACGTAGATGGTAGCGTGTCTGCCTCACGTTCTAGAGGTCCCGAGTTCGAGTCTCGGTCAGGGTGAGTTACCTGGATAAGGTTTTTCCAGGGTTTTCCCTTATCCCTAAAGACGGATGTCGGGTAACTCTAAGCTCTATGGACCCTGGGCTTATTTGAGCATCATTTTACCCATTCCATTCATCGTCCGATATGACTTAACGTTGGAGGACATAAATTACAAAAACCAAAAAAAAGAAATGAAGTACACTATAACTTATTACAATGTACTTTCATCGATAATAGCCATCACCACACCAATCAAGATCGCTCATGTGGTTTAGTTTGGCCGGCATTCGGGAGATCCGGGTTCCATTTACGTAGCCGACCTATCTGACTATTGGGTTTTTAAGCAGTTTTCTGGGGTTGCTAGGCTCTTGGTAAAACTCCCTCTTCCAATAGGACAGACTTCGGTGGTTTAAGTTCAATTAAATATATATACATATATATATTGGGGGGGGGGGTAGAAGTGAATATTTTGGAGCGAAAACCCAGTCTGATGGGACCGTTTCCGGACTACAGTAGGGTGGGATACACAACATCCATCTCGACTTATTAATTCTGTAACCTGGTGCCTAATGTTAATACCAGATTGTATTCTCCTCTTATTAGTCTTCCACAGTCTGTTTGTTGGAAGGACAATACACCGTCATGCCCACTTGTGACTCCACAGGGTGGTATTAGATACGCCATTGACGCACGTCAACCCCGCAGGGAAGACTACCGAATAACCTCGGTAGGGCCACCGGTGATCTAGCACACCGACTACTCGCACTGTGAGCAAGCACCCGGAACTTTTTAGGCAACCCTCTGCCCCCTCCGGCAGCCTGGCCGGAGGAAACCCAGTTTCTCATGGGTATCGGGAACCACTGCCCCCTCCAGGCCTACCCAAAGCGAACTGCTCCCACCGGGAGGGTCTGAACATTGGGCCCGAGGTTCCTCTAGTAAAGTCAGAGGTACCAGGAGTGCTCGGCGTCCACAGACCCCGCACTACGGCAACTGAAGGGGACGGATCCCCCCTACTCTTATCCAGGTATTTCACCCTGACCGAGATTCGAACTCGGGACCTCTTGAACGTGAGGCAGACATGCTACCACCACACTACCGAGGCGGGCTAGAGGTAGGATGCAGTACCATTATGACGCCAAGGGATCATACAACTTTAGGAGGTGGACCCGTGACTGCTGCACTGTTGAAGGTGAATGAAAATGGCCAATAGGGTAAAATCGGATAAATAAACTCCCCTAATAAAATGTAGCGTAAACCACGTGATATGCGTGAAATAGAGAGCAAATAGAAATGGGGCGGAGATAGACAAACAAATCTAGGAAGAAGCCAAGAGTAGAGCGCGGTGAGAAGCTTCACTCGGTTGGTTACAACGAAAGGGAGAAAATGTGTTAGTTTAATATCTGATGGCGAGGTAATAGTGGAGTTAGATTCCAAACGTAGTGCGATTAAATATTCTCAAAGAGATAAGGCGACGCAACGAGAGTGACAGCAAGTGAGAAAAGCAGAGCAATCCGACAAGTAAGAGCTGTGGGAATTGTAGTTTTTTCAGTGCCAGCCTATCCTATTCTACGTACCCCTCTCCCGGCTGAAGCTTCAGTAATAATAATTAGACCAAACTCACCGTAGTTCTCCTACATTAACAGTGAGCGATTGCTATCTTACTCTACAAAATCTTTAGTGATTTTCAAGAAGAACTTTGATCTATTTAATATTAGTGACGTGATTGTGAATACTGCAGTTTATCAAGAGATGCAAAGCCATCTTACAGAAGCTCTGGACACCGACGATCTCTTTTCCTTATAATTGGAAATGGAGTGGACAAGAATATAAACAGAGTTGCTGCATGTCCAGTAATGCTAACGGATTCTTCATTCACCATTTAACACATATTTGTCTTTCGGATTATCATTTATTTGCGAAATAGAGTGAAGACCCATTAAAGATGAAGTGGAAGATTAAGTAGTGAAATGATACTATGAATAAAATGTCAAGAAATTGAGAAATACATTGTACGGTATAACAGAACCTTAGCTGTTTTTGGTGATAAGTTGAAAAATAAATCATATGATGCAATACTAAAGTAATGTTGTTACATACAATATATCGTTGAATCTACACAAGATAGTAAAGTTTACATTCTGACTTATGCCTGAATATGTATAGCTTGCTTGTGCAACCACTTCCCCCATGCATTGTAAACTGCAACGAGAAAGCAAGGCAGTAATGTGATAAACGGTCCAATATACTAATATTTTCTCTATCCTCAAACATTAAAACCATATGGTATGGTAAAATGCATTTGAGGGTCACAAATTAGCACTAAACCAGTAGTATTAAACATTCGCTGTAAGTACTTTTATCTTACACAAACCGTAAGAGTGTCGGCGGAAAATAAAATACAGATATATCCGATATTCAAAGGACATAGGAGCAACATATGCCTAGAGCGGATTTCAGCTGCATTTGTCTTGTAATGAAAATAAATTCTTATACTGGTAAAGGGAAATAGTCGTAAAATTCGAAATCTTACAGGACGTTTTCAAAATAAACTGCCTATCTTGAGTCAAAAATGTAATGTACATAAAAATATTGTACAAGTGCAGTTAAGCTGTGAGGCTTTACAAGTTTTACTTAAGAGTCCTATACTTTCCAGAAGCTTGACGTCTAAATAATTCATAATTCTGTACTGAATTCAGCAAATTTTTAAATTTGTTTAAAAGCCCTAACACTCTAATAATATCCGTAATTTTCAACTCTTCATTATTTGTTTCATACATTGCTGAAAGCAACTATAAAGTACTACCAGCATACAGGAGTGTATCTGTCGACTTTCCTAGGAAGTATCTTTGTTCTGAACCGAACTTCAGATATATTCATATCGAAACTAATAGTGCACACTTCACAGTAATATGTATGCAGTATCCTAGAATAATAATCCTTGTGGTTCAGAAATGGAAACCACAATGTCACTGGAGACATGCACTTGACCTTTTTTTGTTTCGCCCGCCTCCACCCCCTTGCTCTCTCAGAAGCACTTCGCTTCCCAGCGCAAAAATGGAGATGAGGCATATGCAGTCAAAGTACTGCTTCGCGAAAACAAACACCAACAAAAAATATTCGGCCTTGACTAAAAAACATTTGGCTTTTGGCGTCTGCCCTCAGTGCTCGTGGACCCATAAATTCTGACCTTGTTAGAAGCAGCCTCCGAGGCGCTCCAGGGCCATAGAAACTCTAATTGTCATGAATATATGTTGGCAGAGTTATAGCTTTATACACTTTTCGTTCTGGAAATCAATTTTAAAGCAGAAGTATAATTTCAGCGCTGCTGTGTTTACAAAAAGGCACTTGGATCCGTACAGATATTAAGATATACAAAGATCATTACCGAAATTACTTAAAATATTTCATAATTAAAAATTACCTGCTAGAAAAACTGACATGTGGCGTTTTGTAATTAATTTATGTAACGACGAGTCAGAAAGTGGTGAAAAATTCAAAGATTTCCAAATATGTTAACCGTCTTTATATACAGGGCAATTGCATTACTGTCTAATTTTGAGAAAATTAATTGTTAGCCGAGAGAATACAGATGTGGGCTGAAGTAAATGGAAGCCCTCCCCCATATCAAGCAAGGTTTAGGAAGGGAAAAGAACATTGGATAATATTTTTGTAATCAGAATACTGATTAACAAATATCTAGCTAGGAAAAAGGATAGATTGTACACTATAATAAAAATTTGTTTATATTACTTTCTTAGTGCTTTAGTGCTTTTTGGGTAAAACCAATGCATTGAACACGAATATAACATTAGTTTTTTTCCAAATTTCGATACTTGTAGAAATATATTTTTTTTATGTTTAATAATTTTATCAATAATTTGGTATCCAATTATAATGATATCCAATTCCTAAGTTTCTGTCGTGATTAAATATAGATATATTTTCCGTTACATCCATTTGGGTTTCATAGCCCAAATCATGCCCCTCTGTCACTCTTCAGCTGTCTCTCTTTCTCTCAACTTATTCAGTTACTACATTAATGAACGTTAGTTTGACTGTAGGAAAAAAATAGAGAAAAAAGCTTGCCTCACTCTACATACGTCAGAGTTTGTTGGAGTTGCACATAGGATTGTCATTTCTAATCTAAGCCCGGAATATGTAAATAGTGACATACATTCGGAAGGTCACTGGTTCAATTCCAATCGACCGAACCCTCTGAAATGGCATATTTTCCGTGGTTTCATCTTGTTATAGATCAATGCTGTGATGGATTCTCTAATCCACTGATTCTTTCATCCCCTTTCATCTCTCAGGTTTAGTTGTCAATGCCGACAGATGCTGGCAGATGATGCGGGCGCTTCTCAGTCTTTTTGAAGTGGCTTCTGAGACCTAATTTTGAATCGTAAAGTATACATTCACGTAAGTTTGTAGAAAGAGTAGTAGACATCCACCGCTTTCCAAAATGTTCAGAATTAAAAGTAGCGTATTACAGGTACTGCAATGAACATAGTGGCAAGTGTACTGTTCAGAAATGAACACTTACAAATGAATATATGTAAGTACAAAAAGCTAATATGCGACGGGGGACCCAAAAGAAACCGGACTCCAAGGACGTTGCCACTCGTAGACGTAGTGCAGGGTTCTCACGCTAGATGGTGTAAGTAGAGACCTTCATGAAACAGCTGTACAGACTGCGTCAGTGTAGAGCTGAACGTACAAGTGTGGTATTGTGTTTCTCTGACTGTTGGCGGGTTACCTCTGCGAAGTCGTTATGGCAACTTTAAAAGAACAAAGAGTGTGTGTGAAATTTTGTTTCCTGCTTTGAAAACTGCAACGGAGACACACCAAATGCTTCAGGAAGCTTTCCAGGAGGACGCCATGAGCCGAACACAGGTTTTTGAGTGGTTAGGACGCTTTAAATGTGGTGAGATGTGTGTTGAAGACCAAGCTCGTTCTGGACGCCCTTCAACATCGCGAAATGAGGAGGGCATTGAAAAAGTCCGCCAAAAGATCAACGAGGATCGTTGCCAAACGATCGACCAAATTTTAGCAGCGACAGGAATCAGTTGGAGCTCTTGCCAGCGGATTTTGAAGGAGGATTTGCACATGAGACGTGTTGCTGCTAAATTTGTTCGGCGCCTTCTCACACAAAAGCATCCGCATGAATGTGTGTCAGGACTTGAAAACAGAGATTGCACGTGATCCAAACTTCTTGAACAAAGTCATTACAGGGGATGAGAATTGGTGTTACGGGTATGACCCAGAAACCAAGCAAGCGTCAAGCCAGTGGAGGACTCCCAACTCTCCCAGACCAAAAACAGCAAGGCAAGTGAGGTCAAATGTGAAGACCATTACCATTGTCTTTTTTGATGTTTGTGGAATTATGCATCGGGAACTCGTACCCCTTGGCCAGACTGTTAACCAGCACTTTTACTTGGATGTTTTAAGGCTTTTGCGAGAGAGTGCGAGGAGGAAACGCCCGAAACTTTGGCGATCAGGTGACTGGTTTCTGCATCACGACAACGCTCCAGCACACACGGTCTTACGAGTGACCCACTATTTGGCATCTCAGAGGTGGTCTGTCGTTCCCACGCTCCGTTTGGCCGGACCTATCCCCGTGCGACTTTTTCCTGTTTTCATGAATGAAAAAAACGCTAAAAGGGGAGCGTTATGACGATGTGGAAGCGGTAAAAACAGCTTCGCAAAGAGTACTGGACAATATCAAACTTGAAGAGTTCCAAACATGCTTCCAACAGTGGGAAGAGAGACTTGACACGTGCATCGCATGTAATGGAGAGTATTTTGAAATTGACTGAAGTAATTTTGTAAAAAGATTCATCAATAAAGTTTTTAAGACAACAATCCTGTTTCTTTTTGCCCCCCTCCCCCCGCACATATACGAGACGTAAAACTAAAAAAAATCCAATATTTTGCATTACATATTCCTCTCAAGCTTATAAAAACTATCCAATTTATTTCTTCTTCTTTCTGATTTACCTCCCTCGTATAGAGGAGATAGTGTAATTCTACTTTCTACCTTTTGTTAATCAAGATAAACCTTCATTACAGATTTCTCGGTAGCTGAAACAACATAAAACAATGGTCAGAAGAGTCCGTCACCTTATAAAATTTTGCGCTCTTTTCATGAAGACGGGAAAATATGAACAGCAACTTATCCTTATCACATCAATAACAAAAGCAACAAAAGTATTTTTAACTGCTTATTGCCACGCTATAAGAATTTGTTTGACTTAAATTGTCTGCTTTGACGAGATTTTTATAGCAAGGTTTGTTCATCTCTTATGGAATTACCAATTATACAAAGGTCATTAAAGGGAACAAGATTAGACAAGGATTTTCTTCTGTAACATTCAAAATGTACGTTTTATTTTTCATAAAAGTATATTAAACTTAATATTGTAGTTTTAAAAATTTTATTTCGTTTTGAAAAATAAAAGTCAGAAAATAACAAAAATGTGTACATGTAAATGGCAGCTTGGGCATGGGATGTGATGCACGCTTAGAGGATACTTAATTCAAATACTAAGTTCCGTGTTTTTCCAATACATACTTCGTTTCTGAGTTACGCTAATCACACACACTGACTTTTCTAAAATTTCTACTTTTTGATTCAGAAGGCTTCATAAACCCTTTATCCCAAACATATTCCACAGACTCTCACTGTCTCGCTGTCCCAACTAGATTCTTACTTAATTCCAAACAAATCACGGCTGTTTTAGATTCTACCCATTCAAAATGAAGAAAATAACTTCCCCAATGTGCAACTGTCGCAAAGAAGAAACCCAGTCGGTCCTCAACCCATTGCAACAGTGCTCCAAGTTTACAAGAGAAAGACCAGCTGTTCTAAAGACTCTACCCTTGCCACTAGTTCCGAAGTAAAATTCCTTCAAGGCTTTTGAATTAGTTCCTCATTTAGAACGTGGGAGCTTAATCTTCAGCAAAAGTGAGGTGGCACTCCTATATGGCGATCACCTCTGCCTTGCCGTGAACCCGTCCATAAACATAGACTTGTCAATGAGTGCCGACGCGACTGAATGCTTGTCTAGATTTAATCAACATTACACAGGTAACTAGATTCCCCAGCAATTTATCAGACAGTCAAGCTGCGTTAAACGCCTTTGGTGCTTGTACCATTGAGTCAAAGCTTGTAAATGACTGTGAGGATTTTATCACCTTGCCAAAGAAGGAGTGAATACCTCTTTTATTGGCCCACAACCTTTCTCGAGTGTAACAGATGGCTACATAAGAGATAAGCTAAAGGCTGGGACATCAAGAGGCTATTGAGGAAAGATTCCAAAGCAGGATCATGCAAAACAGTTCATTGAATGCTCTGCAAAGAGATCCAAGAGTATTCTCGCTCGCAACAAACGGAGTTAAGACTAATAAATGTCCTTCTAACCGGTCATTGCCCTCTAAGGAATCATCTCTATAAGATACGTAAGATTGGGACTAATATTAGTAGATCCTGTAAAGAAGAAAAAGAACCGGCAATACACTTTCTTTGTGAGTGTGAAGTCATTGCCCGGAAAAGTTTAAGGCATCTGGAACCGTGTTTCAACACCAGGGCAGATTGCCTTACTAGCACCCCAAAAGCTTATAGACTGTTTAATAGCCTTAATATAAGCTGGGACTTGCACAGCAGGGTAATGCACAATAAATCTACTGGGTCACAAGTTAAGAAGTCGTAAGGGCTTTCACAACCCCTTTTCAATCATCACCACCAAGATCAAGTTATTATTTTCGTAAAGTTTCTTTATAGTAAGGAAAGGTACGCCACTGAAAACAACACAGCACATCTCTGCTGTTATGTACAATGCAGCTTATTCACCGTCTAATTAGCTTAGCGAGTTTGGTGCTTGCTTTTCCAGAGCTCGCTTGTTGCTATATTTCGTTTTATTTGTTATTTCTTGTATGCCTGCATACCACATCAGTTTGACAAGGTGTTCCCTGTCTAGTGAAATGGGCTGAAAGTGGTCCATGTTGGATATTTCCTACGGCGATACATAAATGACACCATAAAGCATATTCTGCCTGACTACTGTAGTAGACAGTGTCAACTGCCTGGTTTCATCATTCAAAGTAGAAGTAGCGTTACGCCGCTATAACTAAACAATAATAGCGTATTCTGTTATAAAATTCAGGAAAAAGAGGCTTACTTCGCCAGTTAAGTCTAGAAATGAAAGCAGTAGAATGTTCCATTTCCATTGCTTCACCTACTTCTTAAACGTCAAATATTTCAATCCGTTTCTTCGCAATACGCATTTTTTCTTTAAAAAATACAAACATTTTATGTGTTATTTATATCATTCACTCTATGACGTTATAAACCATTGCACTGTAACGCAGTACCTATTTGTTAGAAAACCCTAAGTAATCCTAAACATTGATTCCTTTTCATTTATTACAATCACATAGCTAATTCATTTCCTCTTTTTCGTCCTTGTTTTTACCTTTTCATTTAAAAGTATCCAATAATTACATTAACGTGATTTCCTATACCCACTACGTTATTTTTATGTCTACAAATGATTCTATAAAAACTTATTTTTTAATTTATTTTATACTACTGGAGATAACTTTTCATTTTTCTTTTCTGCAATTAGTCGTACTATACAGTCAGACATTTTTGGTTAATCCAAGAGGTCGCGGAGTCTTCGATGTATTTTGTAGCTGGTTTGGAGAACTGGAGCATAACAGAGTCAACTAGGAGAACTTGGAGTATGTCAGAGAATATATCTACTTAGGCCACACAATATCCTTTTCAAATAAATCCACAATACAAATAAAAAGGCACATTAACAAGGTATGGAAGAAATACTGGGGTCTCAAGTTCATCCTGGAAGATAGGTTCCAAAACACAGCATAAAGAAATAAGTCAACGAAACCTGTGTGCTGCCGGTATTATTATATAGATGTCAAACTTCGTCCTTTAAAAAAATGAGTGCCATGCTACAAACCTGTCTGGGCAAAACTGAGCGGGAGATATTACACGTGACAAGGAAGGACAGGGTGACAAACGAGGAGGTCAGGAGGAAGACAGGCATCATCGACCTGGCTTTACGGGCACAGTAGCTGAAATGGAGACGGGGAGGACAGGTCGCCAGAATGCACCACCTCTGATGGACACAACGAATGACAATGTGGGACCCCAGAATAGGACGTGGAACGGTAGAGAGATCAAATATGAAATGGGGAGATAGCTTCTAAAAGATACTAGAGACACAGTGGTCAACACAGACTAAGAACCAAGCTATGTACATGGAGGACACTGGTATGTGTATCAGTTCTGTACAACAATTGTGTATGTGTTAAATATATGAAGTAAATGACAGTGCTAAGGAGACGAAAGTACACCGTTACTGGAGCGTAGCAACTGCACAAGGCTCTTAGGAGTGGTGACCCTATATAGCTTCTCAAGTGCTACTCCCTGCTCAAAAGGAGGTTATTGCCTTCAAGGGATTTACAGGCTTTCCATTTCTTTTAATTTCCTTTCATTTCATGGAGTATTACGACAGTCTCCAGAAGTCCTAGATGCGCATGCAGGATGGTACTGCGAACCAGGCGGTGCACTCAATAAATAGCCGTGAATGTTGTTTTGGATTCTGTGAATGCGACTGATCTGAGAGGGTGACATCCCCTGAAGGAGCAACTGTGCTTTTATATGGGGTGTCTAACTAAACTGTGTGTAATGCAACAGTAGTGATACGCAGCAGACTTGATCGAATGGCGGGAGTTGCTACACACTAAATATAAAACTTATGAAAGAAAAAACATAAAAGAAAAAATATAATAAAACATAAAGACAAATATTAAGGTTTAATATGATGACGTCATGGTTCCATGCTGCAGAAATAATTATATTACACGTTTCGGATTAGGTACAAGAGAAATACAGGAGAAAAAATGGTAGACAAATATCCAATATACAAGCATAACGTCGTATGCTAACTTGAAATGCATTTGCATCACTTCATGATAAACAACCAAATGACTATAACTCTCACAAATCTTGCAAAGTACTTGAAAATCCGTATGAATAATAGAGAACACTGGGAAACGATTAATTCCACATTATTAATTCGCAATAACTGTGTGGTTTAACGTGAACTACATTTCTCATGTGAGAAGTCCGTGTCTATGTCATATCGTTTGTATGCTGTATAGCGCTATTCAAAAGTCATATTGAATAAGGGGACTTAAACTATTTGTAGAAAATTCAGGATGCACTTTCAATGTCAGTATTTAACTATTATAATAAAATGTTTAGGATCATTTTTAAAAGTTCCACTACAGAAAATGTTGTATAAAGAATAGCTATGCTGAAAAGAATCTATTTCTACAGCAGAGTAAAAGCATTCTAATACTCATATGATTTTCTCTATTACTATTGCTCATTTTATATGGTTTCTAAAAATTATACTCACATGTGCGCATTTCTCTAATGTGATTTATATTAATCTAGATAAACGTTCGCGGTAATTATTTAATAATCCATTTTTTTGAGGTAGAAGAGGGATGAAGGAAACCGAAGCGACAGTCAAATGTTATAAGTGGCTTTGAAACTCTGTACCCTTTCGTTATGCAACTACGAGAAGCAGTTATATAGCGACAGCACTGTAAGACATAGTACTGGGATGGTCAAATAAATAATAAGAGAAATCTCAATTTTTGTAAGTGTAATGTCCTTTAACCGGTTAGGTCATATAGGAAATAGGTGGAATAATGTTCAAATAAGACCAAGTGCATAGAGCTTGCAACTCTTAACATTTATCTTTTAGGCTAAAAAAATACCGCAGTAACTCAATCTAAACGAGATTCAACCTGGAGACCTCTTGGATATGAGGTATACATACTATCCTCACACAATAAGGTTATATGAACTAAACTGTGTGCTTTAAATAAATCTGCAAGTCTTTCCCTTATGGTTCACACTTCGTACAAAATTCCTTCTAAGTTACAACAGTCCTTGCTAAACTATAATACTGACGATGATGATGGACCTGATATGTTGATTCCATGTATCTAACTCTGGTGAAAGTTTCTTCGGCTACGGTACAGCTGAAGTATGGGTGGGATTGCGGATGATGGTGATGTTGATGATTATTATTAGCATCATCATCGTCATTAGTATTATTATTAATACGATTTTTATTATTATTATTATTATTATTATTATTATTATTATTATTATTATTATTATTATTATTATTATTATTATTATTATTATTATTATTATTATTATTATTATTATTATTATTATTATTATTATTATTATTATTATTATTATTATTATTATTATTATTATTATTATTATTATTATTATTATTATGATTATGATTATGATTATGATTATGATTATGATTATGATTATGATTATGATTATGATTATGATTATGATTATGATTATTATTATTATTATTATTATTATTATTATTATTATTATTATTATTATTATTATTATTATTATTATTATTATTATTATTATTATTATTATTATTATTATTATTATTATTATTATTATTATTATTATTATTATTATTATTATTATTATTATTATTATTATTATTATTATTATTATTATTATTATTATTATTATTATTATTATTATTATTATTATTATTATTATTATTATTATTATTATTATTATTATTATTATTATTATTATTATTATTATTATTATTATTATTATTATTATTATTATTATTATTATTATTATTATTATTATTATTATTATTATTATTATTATTATTATTATTATTATTATTATTATTATTATGATTATGATTATGATTATGATTATGATTATGATTATGATTATGATTATTATTATTATGATTATGATTATGATTATGATTATGATTATGATTATGATTATTATTATTATTATTATTATTATTATTATTATTATTATTATTATTATTATTATTATTATTATTATTATTATTATTATTATTATTATTATTATTATTATTATTATTATTATTATTATTATTATTATTATTATTATTATTATTATTATTATTATTATTATTATTATTATTATTATTATTATTATTATTATTATTATTATTATTATTATTATTATTATTATTATTATTATTATTATTATTATTATTATTATTATTATTATTATTATTATTATTATTATTATTATTATTATTATTATTATTATTATTATTATTATTATTATTATTATTATTATTATTATTATTATTATTATTATTATTTATATACGAGGGCACTTAACTGCTTGGTCATCAGCGTCCTTTCGAAAACTAAATCATGGCTATAGCCAGAGATGAACTAACCTAAAAATTAATAAAATCAAAACAAAATGGCAATAAAATAAATATGCACAGTTAGGAAAAAACACTACATAAAATTAACAGAACGCAAAAGGCATAAAAATATTTTCAATATAAAATTCTATAACTTGCCATGATAAAACAAACTACCTGCCCAGCGGTGGTCGAATCAGTTTGTCCCTCTCTTGGATGGTGGGGGGGGGAGCCCTAGCATTTTCAGCAGGATTATCCTGATTTACGCTGATTTTTTCTTGGTACTAGCCTTCTTATTCTCCCTGATGAAGTCGGTTCTTTCAAATGTGGTCTTGAATTTCTTTGGCGATGCATTACATATTACTGGTTCTCATGTAGTTTTTGAACATGCTTTCGGCGGTGATTTGGCTGAAACATTGTTCATAGGGCTGGACTTGATTGGCGTGCTCACTGTTGTCCGTGGTGGTGTCTGTTGCTTTGGCTGTGGTCTTGGTGTATTTGTTCTTTACGCAATGACTGCCGCGTGTAAGTTGCTAGTTTGTGTTGCGATTTCACATCTAGGTACCGGCTTAGCTGCAACTACATTATAAGTAACGGTCCTAGGGACAGAAGGCTGACGAATAAGCAAGAGTTTCCGGGCTTCCAAGAAGGACACCTTCTCTCTTACCCGGAACTCTTGGATCGCCTTTTCCTCCATAAAACTGGGCATTCTCTGGAGTTCGTTGAATGATTACCTCTGTCACACCTCTGTGAATTCGTAACACTTCAATGGATTGGGTATATACTGCCTCACTTCTATAGCTTCATACCCTGCTTTAATCCTTTGCCCAATCAAATGTAAGAAACAGTGGACGCCAGTTCACCTCGTACTTTGCGGGGACTCGATATACATTGTTCACACCTTGTTCCACCAGGTTTTCCTGAATCTCCTCATTGGACATTCCCTCCAATGCGCTGGTGTTTACATCACGGGAGAAGTTCAGAGTCCTATGCAATTCAACGCACACCGGATAGCTCGCAAGTATATTGGCTTTCATAATTTTCGCAGCCTATGTTAGTGAAACAGCTTCGACCAGGAGCGTGCCATTGCGAGGTCGAATACATGATTTTTTCAGGACTAGCAATATCATCTAAACCCTTCTGGATAATAAATGGGCTCACGGTAGTAAATTTTCGACCTTCCTCAGTTCTAATAATAATCAAATAGCGAGGACCACAAGACTCAGCCACTTCTTTTCCACTTTTCTTAATATTTTCGTGCCCGTCTTGGGAGCGTAGATGGTAGGTGTCTGCCTCACGTTCAAGAGGTCCCAAGTTCGAATCTCGGTCAGAGTGAGTTAAGGTTTTTTCCGGGGTTTTCCCTTATCCTTAAAGACAAATGTCGGGTAGCTCTAAGCTCCTTGGACCCCGGACTCATTTGAGCATCATTTCACCCATTCCATTCATCGTCCGATATGACTTAACGTTGGAGGACGTAAATTACAAAAGTCCTCCGCCATTGCAAAAGTCTCCTATGGCGTGCTCGCATCCTGGGTGTCAACCCGGCTTAGGTGAGAGTCCTAGCCTGGACCTTGCTCACTTCAGGGTCTTATCTCCCAGTGTACAGACAGAGGGACCCAATTACCTGCAGGAGTGCATCAGCTTATTGCCCCTCCCCGGTACTGACTTTTATCAGCGGATAAGAAAATAATCCTACTTGATAACCCGGGGATGGAAACTACGCGTTATAAAGTCACGCCTGCGCTCCTCCGCGCTAGGTATGCATTAGACTTGTTTTCAGGGAGGTTGAGGTCAAACGCGGATGTGGACCGTATTTGTTTAGGCATATAGCAATGGCTCTCCTGCTACTCAGAGGCACCCAATCCAGGGTTTTGTCTCAGGACCTCGGGATCGCCAATCCCGTACCTACCGCAATAGGCCCCTGGGGGGATAGTGCGGATGTGTATGTATAGTGCAATGATATATGGGTGGTAAGGAATGGTTATTGCCTCGGAGTGCGCAATCCCAACAAATAAGACTTAAATTAATAGCACCTTCAAGCCTGTAGATAGTTCTGTAATTAATTGATATTAGCACTTATTATGTACATTAACAGAGCAATATTTGTTTCAGTTGTAATGCTAGGTCGGCGATTACACCAGTGCACCAACTGCTAAGCTCAACTTGTGTTTCACCTGCGGAGTCTAGCGGAAAATTGATCTCAAGGAAGTTTCTTAGCTGGGGTTCTAAATATTTACAGTTAGCTGTTGCTAACTCCACCTGTTGGGGGAAGATTTATGGCTTTGCATTTACTTGTCCTGCTAGGAATAAGCCAGTCATAATCTTAGCTTTGAAACTCCTAAGCTGTACAAGTATACTCGCCAACGCCATGCCATGATACATATGTTCTGACATTACTAATATATATATATTACATATTCATTCACTTTTAACGCTATATAATACTAAGTACTGTGCCACTATCTTTTGAAGTGAAGATTAGTTTGGGGTAGGGAATTGCCTCGGATATCTTCATGTTACATTTCTGGAGTCTACTGAACATATCCAGCAGGTCGCTTTAAGGTTTAACCGTTCAAAAACAGGCCACATGGATCCTATTTTTTATTCATGAACCTCAAAACCTATATGTCTGTTGAAAACTGAAAGCAGAATTTTAGATGGAATGGAGTACTGTTTTCTATACATAGGCAAGAAATTAACAGTCACGTTCTTTCTCGCGTAGGTGTATATTGCCTTTTGAATATTAAAAAGCGGAATGAACTTCAAGAAACATTAGGAAACGAGGGTGGGTGCGAAAGAACTTTAAATTGCCATCTGCCTTTGCAAGTTCTCATCTTCCCTTTGGGCGTGAAGCACCTGCAAAATGTGTTTTATAACATAAATATTTCATTACAATGAAGCATCTGAGAGCCGTTAGACGAAAGTGAGAACCGCGTCTGGCATAGGAATAACTAAACGCTTTCTAACATTCCCACGTACACCTGTGGATGTCGTCGTAGAGGTATACTGACATTCCGGGGCTGAATGGTCCACTGATCCCAAGTTTGCGGGTTCAAACCCAGCCCAGATCTATGGTTGTTATGTGTTCTTAAAACTAGCAGTCCCATGTCAGTATATTTATTAGCAAGGAAACAGAAATCTTGCGGGTTTGAAACCTGGTACACCAGCGGCACTAATATAATCCAAGCAATACACAGCGTCGTTAAGTACATTATCACTATGCAATTGATTTTGTTATAAAAATTAATGACAGAAGTAAACGATTTAACAGTTAGAAAAAAGTTCTTTTGGAGAAGAAAAAAATGTTTACTTAATGATCCAGTCTTAGTATTCACACTCGTCTAATCTCGTCTCTATAAATTCTGTGCGTGACATGGAATGCTTTCGTCGCAATGTAAATTTACTTCTGAAATGAAATGAGTTTAAGGATTAGAAACCTCTTGGTCAGTCTTGTAATCTAACATTCCTTCTTTCTTTGAATCTCAGCTGGAGAATAATTTGTATGATGTTGATCTGATTCAATATTTTATTGAGTATCTGTGTGATTATCTTACGAGCTAATCATTGCATTACGTTCAGTTCGGCTTTCACGTGGAGATATCACACAATTATTCCCTGAGTTCTAAAAGGTAAAAATTGTTTAACAGCCGCTTCATATGAAACCATATGCAATGACACTGGGAATTTGGGAAGGAAACATCCGTGCCTAAGTTCCGGTGCTGCGTAGTACATTAGAGTGTAGCAGCTCTGGTTCTCGACCACGGAAAATTCCCCACAGCCCTCCTTACCATGATTGGGTTATTTAATATTATACAGTTAATATTATTTCAATTATCTCTTTAACAGCTTTAATTAATCTTTCATATATTTCACGAAACTTTAATTTCATAAATAATAGAAAATTATTAAATTTACACTTTTTATCTCTATATTATGGCTTTTAAGCCTGGGTTTACTTCACTCGACTCTAAGAAGGAGATAGGGATAGCAAAGATCTGAGCACTCTACAATACCCACATATTAGACTATGACAACTACTACGACTGCTATTACTAAAATCCATGCCTTAATCACTTCGGCTAACCGTGTCGGTAATTTGTGCGATATGGGTTATACGGGACATTCATGAAATTCCCAGGCTCAGAGTTTATTGTTTTCATAATTTTATTAAACATACTGACTTAATGGATAAGCATATTTTTTACACGAAACCAATTTTTAAGCCCACCTGTAAAACGTTTGCAGTCTCTGAAGACAATAACCAGACTAGTATAACAGCAAACTATTATACACGCATTGCTTTCACGAAGTTCCAGTTCAGAGCAAGTAGTGAAATTGACCACCATTTTCTTGTACATAACCATGCATCTTCCACAAATACCTTATTCAAATTTTACTATTGTTGTTTCGGCAGTACAATTATAAATTGTGTCTTTGGGTACTCGCATTTACTTTGCAGTGCCAAGGTAAACCCTTGTCTTTATATAATTCCAAATTTTTCTCAGATTTAATGTAGTCACTTTATAATAATTAGAAGCAAGCTCCATCAGTAAAGAAAGTCTTATTCCGAAAGCGTATGAAAGTACGGAACCACACGACACAAATGTTGGTTAACTGTAGAACTTCATATGTGGCTGCAGTTGATGCCCCAATTTGATGACGAACTCCTTGCCGATTAGTAAGCATTCGCTCCTCAACGTCATAAACGAAATCTTGTATAATCTTGTTGAGATCGTGCTGCGAAACAGGTGCACAAGTGCCAGATCATTGAGAAATAGACATCTCCATTTCTGCAAAAAAAAAAAAAAAAAAAAAAAAAAAAAAAAATCGTAATATTTTAACTCAAAATATCCTCACAGATAGCCGCACGTTGCGCACATATAAGCCACTGTCTTGGATTGCGATTTAAGAGCAAAACAACAGCCACACTGACCTGAAGGTAACATAAATCCATTCTCCAATATTACAATAATCCCTAGTGCAAGCTGTGCCAACTCATCCAGTCAAATACCTAGACTGGACAATGCTACGAAGGGGATTCGGCACGAAGGTCCAAACCTGATCATTGTACCTATGCCCCTAAGGTCCACCTCGGTAGCGTGGCGGTAGCCTGCCTCACGTTCAAGAGGTCCCGAGTTCGAATCTCGGTCAGGGTGAGTAACCTGGATAAGTTTTTTCCGGGGTTTTCCCTTATTCTGAAAGACAAATATCAGTTAACTCTAAGCTCTATGGACCCTGGGCCCATTTGAGGATCATTTCACCCGTTCCATTTATCGTCCGATATGGCATAACGTTAGAGGACGTAAATTACAATATATATATATATATATATATATATATATATATATATATATATATATTGTATATATATGCGCCTAAGTGTGGCACCCCCGGGAGGAAGGATGGGGTAATAGAAGTCAGTGGGTGGCCGTCTCAAGGTACCATGACAGTGCAAAGGGCAGGGTCCTTACACTTTATCAGTTGGCAACTACCCGTCAGGCCAGTACAACGAGCATCCCAGCCTACTGT
This sequence comes from Mantis religiosa, assembly GCA_030765055.1. Lineage (NCBI taxonomy): Eukaryota > Metazoa > Arthropoda > Insecta > Mantodea > Mantidae > Mantis > Mantis religiosa. The sequence continues at coordinate 115,958,919 of CM060952.1, forward strand.
GGTTCGGAAACGATTACCAGACCGGATCCGGAGACCGTAGGCCGTCCTACGCAAGAGAAAGTTTTACCAAAATCATATCACCCTGCCATTCACAGCCGAGACTCACGCCGACACTTCTACCTTGAGACCACCAGATGAAATATGATGTGAAATAATAATGGAGATGAAATGGAGGAACAGGAAATTCGAAGAATATAATTAGCCTACCCAGCATTCGCCTGGAAACCCGGGAAACCTCCAAAAGAACCATGGGTCAGCTAGGTCGGCCACCGGAATCGAACCGGACCTCCCACAGTCGAAACTACCTGAGCTATCTCTCTCGATTAGTCAAATAGCTACTTTTCAAATTGGAGTCGAGCAACTTTCTGAACTCTCTGTATATGTACCTAGAGTCCATAGTGTAATTTGTTTTTGTTTTTCATATTAGTTTCATCATTCCTGCTGTAAAATCCAAAATTAATTAATTTTTCAGGTGGATTTGGATAATAGCAATCATACTTTACTCTCCAGAAAAACTCTCATTCATTAAACATAATTTTTTCATACAGCTAATGAGACTAATAATTATCAGAGTAATAGAAACTATTAACTATTGACGATGACAACAATGACGATGATGATGACGAAGTTTAAACTGTCATTAAAGTATAACATGTTATACATTAGGGATATTTAGCGATGGTATCATGATAAAATACATGTGATTAATTCTCTGTCCTGTATATCCACCTGTCTTGTCAATGAATCACACAAATGAAACTTTACTCCTATGAAGCGTAAAGCAATCACTCATTTTGTGTATTTTAGTGGCTCAAACATCTCGCTTCTCACACTAAAAAATTACAGGTTTTCTTAGTTCTAACCCTTCATAGCAGACATGCATTTCTCTCAATGCAAGAATATGTCGTTTAAAAATGAACGATACTTCATGAACCGCAACATTTTATGGTCACTTAATATTACCTTTTATCTCGGTGAAATCTGCAGTTAGAAGATATAGTTCACCTATTCATATACTAAGCTTGAAAATGCCATCAGAAAAGATTCTTATTAATAACGAGCTTAGCGCCATGTGTAATATTAAACACTGGCAATAAAGAAATAGCAATTTCTAAAGCGTGAAATAAATACGCGTCTTTTGGTTACAGGAAGGACTGGGTTTTTACGCTTTAAACATTGTTATGTGTATTGCAGTAAAAGGTGCGTAAATACACATTAACGTAATAGTGTAAAATATGTAAAATCATCTAACAACTTCTAGAATTTGTAACGCGCATATTTTACATTCAAGAACCCGATCTACTGGTGTAGAATTCTAGTTACTGCGAGCATATCAATGCATTATGCATTTTGCATGCTGTAACAGAAATTGAGTCACGAAGTAAGCAATACTGTACTGACTGAGATGATGACCTAAGCATTTTCTGCTTTTCAGAAAAAGCACGCTATTTTTGGAATGCTTCAGAATCTCCTTTAGAAGTTCTTTTTACTCTTATAGGCTTATGTAAGCTTGCACAATGACCAGATTTGCGTATGAAATTTTTAGTTACATGATAAAACTTCTTTACTATGAATAAAATCAAAAAACGGCAATTTGAATAATTTATAATATAATATATTTCATACCAAAATGTAAAAATGCATTAAAACAAAGTATAACAAATAGAAGTAAATGTTATAATTTTTATAAAATAAATAGCTCAGTTATATTATATTCCCATTTTTATGTGTATGACTAATCAAGTCATGGTGAGAAATCATCACTTTTTTGTGTATATGTCAGAGCATTTATATATAAAACAGTTTTCTGCATTTTGCATATAAGAGGGCTGTTCAATATAAAATGATCTTAAGTTTTTACGGTCATAATTTTTCGCACTAAAATACAATCTTATTATATTCTGTTAGCTTAATGTAAAACAAACACGCCGTAGTAGTTTCATTGTTGCTACTCCTGGTTCCCACCTGTGAGAACCAGCCAAATTCAGACATGTTCAGTATCGCCTACCGCTGCAATGAAGGTAACACGCGAGGAACAATATGCGGCTTCGAAATTCTCAACAAATCTTCAGTTGAGGCCTATACAATGTTACAGGAAGCCTATTGAGAGTCTGTTCTTTCCTACAGCACAGCTTGAAGGGGGTTTAAAATATTTAAGGAGGGGATACAATCAATTTCAAAGGAAGGTGGACCCTGTGCTTCAGTTACTACTCTTACGGAAGAAAACACCAACAGTGCTGCTGCCATTGTGAGAGAGCATCCACGAATTACCTTAAAATCACTTTCTGAAATACTGAACATTTCATTAGGTGCCACACACACGTTGGTGACAGAAACATTACACATGAGACATGTTTGTGCGCGATGGGTTCCAAGATTGTTGATTCCCGAGTAAAAGGACATTCGCGCGCAGGTCTGCATGCAGTTAAAGTTCATGTTAGAGGAACGTCCGAAGTTTCTTTCAAACGTAATCACTGCTGATGAAACGTGGCTACATCATTTTAATCCTGAGAGCAAACAGCAAAGCTCAGTGTGGATATCTCCTTCATAAACAACCCCCTAAAAAGCAAAAGTGGTTGCTTCTGCTGGGAAAGTTATGGTCGTCTCATTCTTTGATATTCATGGAATGGTTTATCAGCATGTTGTACCTGCACACACATCAGTAACTGTACAATACTGCAGGGATGTTCTGAAAAAATTTCAAGTGGATATCAGGCGCAAAAGACCGTATTTCCGCATTGGATTCTGCAGCATTGGATTCTGCAGCACGATAATGCGCGGCCGCATATTGCCAATGTTGTTGCTGAATATCTTGCAAAATCAACGTGAAGTGCATCCCTCACCCTCTGTATAGTCCGGATTCAGCCCCATGTGACTTTTTTCTATCCTTAACTTGAAGAAACGCCTTCGTGCCATCATCACAAGCAGTGGTGAAGGCTGCGGAAGCAATTTTGAAGGATCTCTCAAAATATGGTTTCCAGCATGTCTTTGAAGACTGGCAGAAACGCTGGGACAAGTGCATCGCATTTAGGGGAGACTATTTTGAGAAGAACCCTCAAAATTATGAGGATGAGTAACGGTACGTTGTTAAAAAAATTGTGATCATTTTTTACTGAACAGCCCTCGTAAATTAAGAGTAAAATAAACATACTCGACCAACTCTGATTACATATTATAGAAGGAATGTGTGACCATTGAGTTTATAGTTACCAATAAATGCATTAAATTTGGTATATATCATTAAAATAAAATCTTCTATTGAACTCAATTTTATAAGCAATGATTTTTAAGCTCATTTATTCAGATACTAAACATATTTGCAATGAAGATATATACTTGTTGCGAAGAACTGTGGTACTTTTCTGAACATTATAAATGTCTCTATTTGCTGCAGCATGCTCACACTTCTATCCGTGTGTGTTTGACCACATATCAATATCATTCCTCAAAGTCCTCTTGCTTCCAGTGGGATACCTCTTTTCTTAGCCTACTGGTCAAAATTGTTTACGATTTTCCAGGTTATCTATCTTCTCCTTTTCTTAATTTCTCTTCTTGTTCATCTCAAAACTACTCATAATATTTGACACATGTTAACGAGCCCCTTATAGACCATCACGTTATTAATCCTTCGACGTAATCATATTGCGTCTCTAGAATACGGTACCACAAGATGTCACAGATTGCCGCACATCAAGAGAAAACCAGGTATTTAATATATTTAAAGAGTTCTTAACTGAAATTTAGTCAACATTTTCAAAACCTTATAAAGTTACTTTATTTTCAAAAATACTTTGAAACTTATTGCTCAATTACATAGCGTTTTGCTCTTCGATTTTGAATTTGCTTAGCTTTTGTACATTAAAAAGTTTCCTATATTTGAGATTTCCTAGATTTCCTAGCTTTGTTATTTGTAAAAAATATTATTAAAATTGCCAGCTGAAGCAGAAACCACAGGTTTCCGATAGAATAACATAATAAAGGGATGATAAAACTGTATAAATTATTAATAAGCAATTGTGAGTATATGATATAAGAAATAAAATCAAAAGGAATATTGTAACAGGAATAAAGTATAAATGAAATAAATATAGGGGAAAAGTTGCCTTAAGTTAGAACGGGCAGACGATGCCGGATACGTAAACAATAGGATAATAGAGACTCAAAATTCCTTTACCACCTCGGAGCCACAAACAATAATGAGGTTTAAGGAAAATGTGTAGAGGCAGGGTGCAGTACCGTTATGACGCCAATGGGTTATACAGCTTTAGAGGTTGGACCTGTGACTGCTGCACAGTTTAAGGTGGATGGAAATGGCCAATAAGGTAAAATCGTAGAAATAAACGCTCCCAATAAAATGTAACGTAAACTACGTGATAGGCGTGAAATAGAGAACAAATAGAAAATGGGTGGAAATAGGCAAACAAATCTAGGAGGAAGCCGAGAGTAGGGTGAAGTGAGAAGCGTCACTCTGTTGGTTACAACGAAAGGGAGAAGACGCGTTAGTTTAATATCTGATGGCGAGTTAATAGTGGAGTTAGATTTCAAACGTGGTGGGATTAAATATTCTCAAAGAGACAAGGCAACGCAACGAGAGTGAGAGCAAGTGAGAAAAGCAGAGCAATCAGACAGGTCACATCTGTGGGAATAAACAATCCACAGGAAATTGAAGCAGGACTTTTCATTGACTGGTGAGAACTGCTGGACCCTGAGAGAGTACTCCTGCTCACCGACACGTAATCCTTAGTCATCCTGCCATACCACACCAAAAGGTCATCCCAAGAGAAATCTCATACCACAGCAGAAACTCGGAGAGAATTGACTTAAAAACGGATATATGGCTTCTGTAAAACTTTTAAATTGCTCATAATATGGCCTTATCTATTTCACCACATGATAAATTATTGCAGAAACTATATTTAACATTTTATAACATTCTGAAACGACAAGAGGACAGAAACATTTTTATAGGTTGGCTTTGTATATTACTATTCAAATAATGTGACATTAGTCTTAGTTTTTAAAAAATTTTCATTCGACTTTCTCTGCAATACGTAGTTAAAAAGAAATGTTCTTCTCAATAAACATTAAGCATGTCAGTATAAAATTTAAAATCTCTTATATTTCTGGTTGAGCACAGTATGAAAATATTCGGATAAAAACTGCAATATTTAATAATTTTTACCCATAGTCTATGTTAAAACTATTAGAGTGACTTGAATTAAATATTTAACTCGTTACTTTAATTACTTTTATATCTTCTACAAATTTATTTAATCTTTGTTGTCATCAATGTTTTTATAATATTAATCATTTTCTTATTCAGTATTTCCATAACATCGTTTTTTTAGTTGTACATACAGGGCCTGTAACATTATGGCACTTTTTGTGTTTACGTAAAACACTACTCCCATTGTAATTATTTTGATGATAAACCGCGTCGAGTGGGATTACCCAGGCTCTGTGGCACGCATTCGGGAGGTCGTTGATATGATTCCCGTTGTTGATGAATATAGAAGTTTGTAAACATTTGCTTGTAAATGAAAACTTTATCAGATTTAATACTAATAATCAGCTACAACTTTTAAATGTTCAGTACCTCTCAACAAATAATTTCATTTGAATTCCATTAAAAGTGAGAATGGGTGAAGAAGTTAGCATGGACGTATGAACTGGACCCATCTTTATATACGATTTGGAACTCTATATTCATTTCATCTATGTATACTATCACAATATAGCTTCCAGGCTCGCCGTTTTGTGACACTTTCCATCATTCTGCCTTCTTACAACTTCGTTTGTTGGAAAGGGTAGAAATTTAAGGATCTGTTATATAATTATGTTAAACAGAGGCTATTCGTACCTAAGATATTAGATGTCCCACATACAACCGGTTCACTTCATAGTCTCACTACGCCTAGCCCACTTCGTTCATATTTGGGGCCTGTTTTCTTATAAATAATGTTGGTGTGACCCACTGTTTCAGTTGTTTAGTTTAACAGAAATTGTAGTGAATATCGTGGAATATTTAGAATAAAGAAACGGTGCAGTTCTCAATTGAAATACTAATTGATATAGTGGAATTTTACATAAAGGCAAGCTCCATTAGGAACTAAAGAAATGATGGCCAGAAATATCCGCAATAAAGGTACCCATACACAGCACAATTCAAGACTTCTACGAGAAATGGAGGGCTGAAGGTTCCGTCGTGAACATGAACTAGCGTCCGATAGTAAGAACCCCGCCGGTACTCGACAGAATTCGAACAAGCATAACGAGAAGCTCCAATAAATCGATAAGGAGACTGTCTCAGCAAGTTTGTGTAGCTTGTACAACATGCCATCGTGTGCTAACGAAAAAGCTCAAATTCCGACCATTTCGTGTTAGTGTAGTGCATGAGTTAAAAGAACAAAGAGAACCGAGTTATTTATTGCAGCTGGCTCTTCTCTTCGATCGCTGACGGTTTCTTGGACCCAACGCTCTTCTTTATGACAGTTGTTTCATCTCTCTGGTTATGTTAACTCACAGAATTGCAGATACTGATAGCACAATAACCTGCATGTTTTACATGAAGAAGCTTCACACCCACAAAGGATATGTGTGACGTGTGCAGTGTCAGGAATGCAAATTACGTTCGGCCCCCTTTTTTCAATGATACTATTGACTCTGCAATATATCTGGAGATCTTTGACACTTTATTTGCACAATTAACAGAAAATGAAAAGGAGTATGGCATCTTCCATGATACCACAGCCCACATATCAAACCAGACAATTGCCCATATCAACAGAGTGTTTCCCGAAAACAGGCTTGTTGCAAAATCCTGGGACCTATGCGGTCTCTGGATTTAACTTGCTGGATTTTTATTTATAGGGAGCTCTGAAAAACAAACTTTACGCAAACAACCCTCGGACAATAGACCAACTTAAAGAGAGTATTACTAATGAGATAAATAACATCTCGCTTCCAGAATTACGTGTCAACCAGAACATTCTCGTAAGAGCGCAGCAATGCCTGGTTGCCGGGGAAGTGCACTTTGACGCAGCCCCTGTCAGACGACATATAACTTGATATCAGAAAGACATTAACATAAACAAACGAATAAGTGTAAATAAATGACATATACCAGAGAATATATAGATATAACTTGAGCATATACTCCAAAGACGGGCACAGTGACAAGGCCACTCTGCGAAGGTCAGTAAACTCCCTTTGCAATCCCTGTAAACAAACAAACAATCCTGGTCTATTGTCTGTTTAAAATTTTGACCAACGCGCAGAATGCATGTTTTCGCATAAATTTTTGCATGTGGACCGTTAGAGAAAGCGTCTCTGATATTAGGTCTGAAACTGGAAATTCTGAACACTGATCGTAAGTGGGGATAGGTACCAGCCAATGAAAAATTAACAAACTCCAAAAAATACCTAGAGTGGTGGTAATTCAAAGTTATGGCTGAAAGTAGGTTTTTCTAGTAAGAGCGCTTGGGTCCTGTGATCTACGTGAGACGGACGCGTATTCGGCGACGCCTAACAAGTATACTTCCGCGCCATGCACCGAGACAGACTGCAGTATTTAACAGTCGCTCCAGTGAGAGTTAGCGCAAAGAGTAATATATAGGGAAGACGATAAATATATCTAGTTCCACTACGCAGTACCACTGCCTCTGCGCATCACATCACAATATTGACGCGGGATACAGTGACGCTAAGCACAGCAACCACACGGACGACGACTTTACGGTGGCGAGCAAAGGAGTCTAAGGACAACAATAAACTTCTGTCTATCGAGATTCGAGGTGTCATCTTTATTCAACCCACAACCAGTCAGGACGCACCCACTCCCTGAAGTACAGATGAGAGTCCTTACGTGGGAGCTACAAGTCACCTCGGACCGGTTACAATCTCTCTGTCCTTAACCTCCGCACGCCACCAATCCGTAATTGTGAGGCGTTGAGCACAAGGGAGAGCTCGACGTGGTTCGCTACGGGCCGGACCGCCTCAATTTTCAGCACTTATAACCGGTGTGGCCTATGCCATACGTATCCCATATTTACATAGGAAGTTGCTTGGTTGAGGAATTAACATAATACAGTGTAATGTAATGAACGCTGTGAGGGGTATCGGTTTTATGTGACACACTCTGTAGTAAACAAACCGAAGTAACCAGTTGTAGATCTCATTGTTTAGAACACATTTTTTAACTTCTATTTTTCTTCCATCTTCATTCGCTGCAGAGATATAGGTTTTCCTATCCTAAGATAGTGGAGGTGAGACTTTTATTGTCAAAAAACAAATTTGTTTGATCATTCTTAAACATGTTTCATCCATTTCATCTTCATAATGTGGTGAGTCTAATGAGCATAAACAAACTTTGTATCTCCTTCTAATGATTTCATCTGAGTTTTCAAAAACAAAGAAACACAGAAGCTTTAATTAAATCTAAGGATATTTTGATCAGCTCTTTCAACATTAGTCTTAAATACGTTTTGTAATTGACATTGCTATAATGTAATCAATCAAAGTAAACACAAAACAGCTACTCGTTATTCTTATTCCTTCCATTTTACATTGTTCCAATTCAGTAGGAGGTACCTGTTGAACTTTTTTCACCAAAACATTATATCACCCTTTCGTCGAGTTTATGCGATTAGGACACGTTTGAAAACGCAACTTTACCTTGAGGTAAAGGACAGGAATAGGGTAGGCTATGTTATTTTCATACTCGGAAGCCGATTCAGCTGCGTGACCTGACCTGCTTGCAGTGTTCTGGAGCCTCCAGCCACGTCATGTCTGCAAAACCGTGTTCGAAGTGTTATTAATTGAAATTCTCTATGGTGTCACATAGTTACTATCGAATCTACTCGTAATATCGTTAGATAGTTAACTATCATTTTCATACATTCTCATTACAATCTACTGATTCAACTCAAACTTATTATACGTTTTTGCTTGCAATGATTCTATGAAACGCAAGAAAAAACGTAATGCATTCAATACATTCTCTTTCATCCGCATATACCTACCTGTAAATCGATCACCCTTACGCATTTCACAATGACTCGAAACACCATCAAAACAAAACTGTTTATACAGAAAGTTAACCAATTAAGCTTATCTCCTCTCAAACAAGACAACTACAGAGCAGTGCAACAGCAATGAGAAAGTTTGGCTAGTACACAGAGTTACATTCCAATGTTCCAGTTCCATTAAATTATCCACAGTACGCCTTTGTTTGTTAAATAAGCAAAAGCACTGAGGCCAAAGGTCTACTAAAACAAGCTAATCCTATAAATTTACGTAGTTTTAACTGATTGGTAATGTGATACCAGTATCAGATAGTTGAACTTTAAAACCACTGTGTTTGTGAAGGGATTCGTGTGTAGGTACATCTGTAGTGGTGTTCTGTATATCGGATTATCCGACGGCGGAATTTGTAACGTTGCTCCTAACGATTTTCTGCCCTGACTTTTGGCAGTGCACGGTGCTGTTTAAACATCATAGTTTCATCTAACACGACATCTAAACAGATGAATACCCTTTATCATGTTTTACATAAAATTACCAACAATACAAGGAAGTATTTTGCTTGTACATATACCTATCCCAAATTTTGAGATGTTGATTTCTCCTTCATTTATATGTCGCTTTTAATATAAGTTTTTTTCGGTGGCCTTTTATCTTCTTTGGAATAACTGTTTATCCAAAATGGGTTTATTCGTTTACCTATTGCAAACAAGGATTGGTTTTAACTTTAGTAGTTACATTCGCTAATATATTTTCCATTATTTTTCGTGTAATTCAATATCTAAACAGTTCTTATTACTGTTGTAATGAAACTACTTCCTAAAATTCCACGATAAGCAATAAAGCAACTATTATGTGTTTCAAATGGGAAAGTATTTGTCCTTAGTGCTACTAGGTGAGCAACCAATCGGAGTCCTGGAGTGTTGTCGTATTGCATTCCCCCTATGTCCTGTGTGACGAGGGGCAAACTAATCAATCTCTAATAAATACTATTCGCGCTAAGACAGAAATTCAGATTTTGCAAAAACTTATCCATGAGGAAGGAGAGAGTAAGGTATTTAACATAACCGTAAAAATCCATTATTTTTAGCTCAAACAGTTTTCTTAATACAAATAAATGAAGTAGATGCTATTATATTATAACAATGCATTGCGACGTAAGCACTGTAACGAGAATCATTATTGGTTGCCATATATGCCTGAAAGTATATTTGAAATTACTCAGAACTGAAACGTGAACATTTGACATGACGTGACAAAAGAAATATGTATTTTGAATAAGCCAAGGTGTTTGTTAAATTCGACGAGAGGAAACGAACGCTTCTTGCTAGTCTGGCAGAACGTGTCTGGTCACATTATATTTTTATTTATGAATGGTTCGTAATCTCTATTTACTCCAGAGTTCAAAGCAGCATTATTCAGTTACCCTTCCATGAAAAAGTGTATCAGCGGGATCAATGAGACACGATCCACTTCCCTCCTCCCTTACTACTGCTACAACAATCCAATAGAGTTAATGTCGGCTCAAATTATGTTGCAAACAGAAATAACATTTTTAAAGTGACTGACGTTGAGCGACTTATTCATGAAAAAATTGACAAGGAACACAAGACTGGGAAAAATGTGTGAGACATCAGATAAACTACAAGAAAGAAATAGCACGTAACGAGATTTTGGAACCTATGATCATAAATTTGCAGTACTCAGACGTTGAAGACAATGGCAATGACGAATTATTTCTTAACATAACATTCACAGCTAAACGGATGCACCGCTGGTATTTCCGTTGGATTAGAAAAATAAGTAATTCATAAACTATAATTAACTTTAAACTAAATATTTAAAAGGTTTGTGTAATATACGAATATTCATGTTGCAATTGTGATTACAACAACTGCATTATTATAAAACTTTGGAAAATTCAGTTTGCGTTCCCTTACGTCTAGCGACAAGAACACTCCCAACTGTGTGAGAGAGAGGGAAATATAAAAAGAGTGGGGATAACGAGGTGTCAACGGTGAAGGCTCTAACGCATCTGATTGGCTACAGGTGAGAACTCTTCCTATTTAAAACACATAATAGTCAATCTCATAGCTCGAATTTTCAATTTGCAAAACACATCTGGGTTAATTTCTATCAATTTTGCCAAATAGTTCTACATGTCTGGCAAAATTAGCACTATATAATAATCATGTGGCTATTAATTCATTCCACTTTTGATGACTTTAAGACCTAAGATGTAACATTACGATCTAACTGATGGTGGTTATGTAGTTAACCTATACTCAATTACGTCATTGCTTGGTATTTAGACCACGTTTTCGGCGAACCTGTCTAATTGCAGCACCCGATATGGTTCTATAGGTTATTGTCTGATGGAACTCTGCTAAAGAATTTATAAGTTCTTGAAACAGCTAGTACTGTGTGTGTTTGTGTGTGTGTGCGTGCGTGTGTGTTTCTTTGAAGTTTGTGTTCTGTGCAAAAGCATCAGTTAGCTCAGTTGCACTTTAATCTTCAGGCAGAGGGATGACGCACAGAAGTTGTAACTAAATAAATACAGTTAATAAGTTATTTTTGTTTTCTACCGTACATATGTTTATAACAGGGATACAATATTTATAGTTTATAAATTATGTGTCCATATGTCATTAGTGTGTTTGGTGACATTGAACAATGTGTTCAACATTCTTAAATTTTTTCAGAAATATCTGATAAATATCTAATTAGTGTAGTGATTTGCATGTTGTTAATCAGAGGCATTGTTCATATTTCCAAGTTTTATTACGCAGTCTACGTTAACCTTGTACTCATCACTGTCATTTTACGTCTGCACAGTAAGAATGTCACGCTACAACAGTATATTCTTGAGTTTGCAAAGCGTCGCGTCCACATTAGATTTTAAACCTCATACTTGAATTTGACAGGTGATACAACATACGTTGTGTTACGTACGATGTTCTGGTGTTTTAATGATCAGGCTGTACTATACTATATTCCCGTCTTCTCTGATCTCTCTAAACCGAGCGACCTCATACTTTCCAATCTTAGCCACTTCCATGGCATACGCAGGCTAGCCAAATCAAAAAATCTTTTAAATATCTGTATATTTACATAATGTTATATTGACAGTGCTAGATAAACTTCATTGAAATAGAACAAAAAAGAAGATTAATAAGTAAGTAATAACATAGAATAAAACACACTTGCTAAGACGCCTTATTTATTATACTATTAATTAGTTTAACGTGATGTTGTTCCTGTCATTAAAAACTCTTTAAATATTCACATAAGAACCTTGGGTCTTGTGTGTTAACTGTGACCGTTATGCGGTATTTATTTTCCAATCATGGAAAGAGCTTCTAGCGTGGAACGCTTGTTTGCAGTTTCATTTACCACCCAAACCTTTCTAGTTTAACAAACACTTTTTGCGCCTCTATGAAGTAGAGGTTACATACCTGGGCAGGTAGAGTGTGTACTCAAATTATCCAGCTAGTGCTCAATAGAGAGGCACTAGAGCCCTACAAAATAGTGCGGAAAATAGCGCTGTATGTGATTAGGGTTCTTTATCAAATGGGTAAGAGATATCCAACAGTAGATAAAAGAAATTGTTGCAGTTATGCAATATATACACCACCGGTAGTAGTGACGGTTTTTTTACTGCACATCTATTGGTATTAATCGCAGGACAACGCGAAACTAATCACGTCCGTCAGACTCCAAAGTTTAGCAAACTTTTTCCTCAAGCAAATATTGATTTACTGTAAAATTTGCAAATTACCGAACAACACATCAATTTAAGATACTCTCGTGGGTACCTTAATATTTCCACAAGCCTGAACTAAATCCATTATACTTTTATTCTGACTATTGGCTATCGCTACTAAAAAAATGCTTGGTCAATAGAATAAAACTTTTCGACTTCACAATCACAAAACCTTTCATTTTTCTTACGCGGTTAACCGTCACTTATATATATACATACATACATACATACATACATACATACATACATACATACATACATACATACATACATACATACATACATACATACATACATACATACATACATACATACATACATACATACATACATACATACATACATACATACATACATACATACATACATACATACATACATACATACATACATACATACATACATACATACATACATACATACATACATACATACATACATACATACATACATACATACATACATACATACATACATACATACATACATACATACATACATACATACATACATACATACATACATACATACATACATACATACATACATACATACATACATACATGTGCCGATGAGGATCAGGTCTTCGCAGTTTCACCTTTTAACCTAAAGATAATGTATAAAATGGGCTAATAGTAAAAAAATTACTTTATCGTATTACTTAAATAAATAAAATCACATCACGATAGTCACAAACTCAAGAATTGTTAATTTTCCTATCACAAGCAGATTTCTCTTCTAATCCTCTACTGCCAATGCAGATGACGTCAGAAAACACTGATTAACTTAATTTTAATCATAACAAAGAGAAGTTACGGATGTTATATAAAGTCACAAATTTCTCTTAACTTTTTCATATGTTGATAACTGTTTTATTCCTGTAACGCGAACGTTGAACTGTATTTAATATAATGAGTGTGTTGTGGTGAGATGCTAGAAACAGAATGTCAAAAGAACTTGTGAAAGCCGAGACTATGTTCATGAATCTGAAAATACCATGTGAACATTTATACAATGTGGTACTTAAAAACAGGACTCTTTTTATTGCGGCAAATACTCAAAATAATGTAATGAATAATAAGATACGCTTTTATAGCAATAATATTTTACTATCATTATTTTTATTTGGTTTGGTGTAGGTTCGGTTAGTGATAATGACAACAGTAAGTAGTAGTAAATGTTTATCACCTGAGTATAAGTGCCACCCTAATAATACATAAAATTCTGCTTTTAATTATACAAACTACATGTAGTTTCTTTCTTTTTCTTTTTTTTTTTATCCTTGCCCCTTTGGTTGGTCACCGGGCCCGCCTCGAGGTCCTTCTGCAACCCCACCTATGTCCTAGTGTAGTCTGAATGAAAATTTAATCGGCAGTATATTGTCTTTCAACGATTGCTTACAAAACACTTATGAGACTGACCCTCTACACCACATGTAGCCCTTGGCTAATATAGAATTTGAGCATTTGATATCAGGAGAGGCTCCGTGCTATGACACTGCATTAAAAGGGGGAGAAATACGACTTTAACTGTCTATCCCTAAAGTTGTGGTGCTCACAATAGTTCAAAGACCCAATGAAATGTTTTGTCTATTAACCTTTTCCATCGTATTCCAGTATCTCAGATAAATAAAACTCTTCCTTAAATTTAATATGTTATTGTTAGTTTTATGACCTATTATTGTTTAAAAGATTAAATTACCTTGGGGATAACAGAATAATTCTTTTTGAGAGTTTATATCGAAAAAGAAGATTGTGACCTCGATGTTGGATTAAGATTAGTTTTGGGTTCAGATGTTCAATAACTAGTAAACCTTCAAGGTGCATTCAGATATTCGATATGTAACATAAACTCAACCTGCTTTATATATAAAGCCAGCACATAAAAGTTTTTACAAGGTTAAACATGTAATTTTTAGTTTTCTTAGTACAAGTTGACCCAATGAAATTATATAAGTGTTGTTGTGCACTGATTACCTTGAAACAAAATTTCCTTTACACTTTATGTGCACTGTCATTAACTATATTTCATTTTATGCCATTTAACACTGTACCCTCATGGTTGGATCCTCGTACACAATTGTTAAAGTCTAAGTTCTATGTTTTCCACTTTCAGTAACTTCAAAGTGAATGCTTTCTTTGAGTTCACCTTCCTCTTAATTATATTTTTGAGCACCGTACTCTTCAAATATCTCGAGTTTCTTTACCCATTATTTAAATGTACTTACAAAAGCTTACTCTTATATTCGCTTCGAGTTTATCGAGTTAATCGAGATAAACATTTGTATAAATTCTGTTATTGCACATTTCCTACAGTAATGTAGTAGCTTTAACTGATACTCAATGACCTCAGATCATCAAGTAATGGCTTTAAAATAAGTAAAGAAGAACAGCGACAATGCATTTTAAAAAAAAAACACATAAGCATTGAAAATTTCAAACCAATAATATGGAATATCTTGAAATTGGTTAACTCCACAGAAGAGTTATTGAACATAAATATGTAGTATGTCTCAACGTGGTTTACCTTTTCGTGCAGTGTGATTTTGTATATTTCTTACGATTTACCAGTTATACCAAAGTAATTTAAATGAACAGCATTTCAGAGAGTACTCCCAGAATATTCAAGACATGCAGTTCATTAACTACATACTTTCCAACCCTCTAGAAAGTATGCAGTTCACGATTTCAAGATTTCCTTCTATGCGGGCCTTCGCTCTAAGAACAGAAGCGCAACGACGTCTTTGTGAACTCTCTAATGGAAAGTTGCCAGTAGAGTTTGTATAGCTGACTCATTTAAATGAGAAAGACTTAAGTAGATTACGAATGCGTAACAACATTCGATTTTAATTTGCATTATTAAAATGTTTATGAGTTTGAAAACTTCTACTCTGAAAAACTAATTTAGTTGGATAATGGTATTTTTATTTCAAAATTCTCAATGCCATGTTTATCTTAAAACAAGGAAAAGGTTGGAAATTTGAATCAAACTTCACTACGAATTATTTAGGTTAGCATTATTAATGTAGTTAAAGTAATTTTATTAAAGTTTTTAAAGTTAAATTTTATTAAGTTAAATAAATGACAGAGATCATAATTTCAATGATAAATTTCAATTTTAAAATCAATTAAGAAGAAGAGGCTGAAATTTCGAATTATAAAAAAGGGACCGCTATCTAAGATTCGCGTTAAAAAATCAATCAGAATATACTAGGTGTAACAGTTTTGATATATATTTTTAAAAAAAATTTGAAAAATTTATAAATTTATAAAAGAAAAACAAACAAAATTGTGTAAAAATATATGTAATTTTGTGATTGGCCGTAGTAATAATTATATTACGTAATGTAGTGACATAGTGGTAAATGGGCCAGTCAAATAAAAGTAATATATGGGTAGCAATTGTAACGAAGGATTAAATAATCTTGGTGTAGAAACCGAAAGAAAATTGGTCTTTCTTTCTGGAACACCGAAGAGATCCGATGCTTTTTAAATTGCTCGAAAATATTTAAGTGTTAGTTCAATTTGAAGTATTATATTAATTCAGATCACAGTATAAAGTTTTTTGATAAGAACTGTAATGGATTTGGTGTTAAAAGATATAAACAAAAGATTGATTTCTTATAGAAATTCAAATTAAAAATCTTAATGATTTCTTCACTCCTTACCACTCTTGTAACTTAGAGTTTTCATTGCTCGTAAGAATATAACAGAAGAATATTAAAAGCTAGCCGAGGCATAATTAAGGATTTTCCTTAACAAGGAACATCTTCTTCATCAAGTCATAATATTTTGGACGAAGGTAACATCGACGAAGTAAGAACAACGACGGGAAAGGAGACACCAGCACGAATCTTGCTATATATGTTGTCACAACTTTGGGGTATCGAAACCCACAACAACGGAGGAATTATGCTACACATGTCGCCACAGCGGGGGCCGTCATCATAGTATATTCAACATCACATGCCCACAACAACGGAGGAATCCTGCTACACATGTCGCCACAACGTGGGGCGTCATCATAGTATATTCAACATCACATGCCCACAACAACGGAGGAATCCTGCTACACATGTCGCCACAACGTGGGGCGTCATCATAGTATATTCAACATCACATGCCCACAACAACGGAGGAATCCTGCTATACATGTCGCCACAGCGGGGGGCGTCATCATAGTATATTCAACATCGTATGCCCACAACGGAGGAATCCTGCTACACATGCCGCCACAACGGGGGGCGTCATCATAGTATATTCAACATCACATGCCCACAACAACGGAGGAATCCTGCTACACATGTCGCCACAGCGGGGGGCGTCATCATAGTATATTCAACATCACATGCCCACAACAACGGAGGAATCCTGCTACACATGCCGCCACAACGTGGGGCGTCATCATAGTATATTCAACATCACATGCCTACAACAACGGAGGAATCCTGCTATACATGTCACCACAACGTGGGGCGTCATCATAGTATATTCAACATCGCATGCCCACAACAACGGAGGAATCCTGCTACACATGCCGCCACAGCGGGGGGCGTCATCATAGTATATTCAACATCACATGCCCACAACAACGGAGGAATCCTGCTACACATGCCGCCACAGCGGGGGGCGTCATCATAGTATATTCAACATCACATGCCCACAACAACGGAGGAATCCTGCTACACATGTCGCCACAGCGGGGGGCGTCATCATAGTATATTCAACATCACATGCCCACAACAACGGAGGAATTATGCTACACATGCCGCCACAACGGGGGGCGTCATCATAGTATATTCAACATCGCATGCCCACAACAACGGAGGAATCCTGCCATACATTTCGCCACAGCGGGGGGCGTCATCATAGTATATTCAACATCGCATGCCCACAACAACGGAGGAATTATGCTACACATGCCGCCACAACGGGGGGCGTCATCATAGTATATTCAACATCACATGCCTACAACAACGGAGGAATCCTGCTACACATGCCGCCACAACGGGGGGCGTCATCATAGTATATTCAACATCACATGCCTACAACAACGCAGGAATCCTGCTACACATGCCACCACAACGTGGGGCGTCATCATAGTATATTCAACATCACATGCCCACAACAACGGAGGAATCCTGCTATACATGTCGCCACAGCGGGGGGCGTCATCATAGTATATTCAACATCGCATGCCCACAACAACGGAGGATCCTGCTACACATGTCGCCACAACGTGGGGCGTCATCATAGTATATTCAACATCGCATGCCCACAACAACGGAGGAATTATGCTACACATGCCGCCACAACGTGGGGTGTCATCATAGTATATTCAATATCACATGCCCACAACAACGGAGGAATTATGCTACACATGCCGCCACAACGGGGGGCGTCATCATAGTATATTCAACATCACATGCCTACAACAACGGAGGAATCCTGCTACACATGCCGCCACAACGGGGGGCGTCATCATAGTATATTCAACATCGCATGCCCACAACAACGGAGGAATTATGCTACACATGCCGCCACAACGGGGGCCGTCATCATAGTATATTCAACATCGCATGCCCACAACAACGGAGGAATTATGCTACACATGCCGCCACAACGGCGGGCGTCATCATAGTATATTCAACATCACATGCCCACAACAACGGAGGAATTATGCTACACATGCCGCCACAACGGGGGGCGTCATCATAGTATATTCAACATCGCATGCCCACAACAACGGAGGAATTATGCTACACATGCCGCCACAACGGGGGGCGTCATCATAGTATATTCAACATCGCATGCCCACAACAACGGAGGAATTATGCTACACATGCCGCCACAACGGGGGGCGTCATCATAGTATATTCAACATCACATGCCCACAACAACGGAGGAATCCTGCTACACATGCCGCCACAACGGGGGGCGTCATCATAGTATACTCAACATCGCATGCCCACAACAACGGAGGAATTCTGCTACACATGTCGCCACAACGGGGGGCGTCATCATAGTATATTCAACATCACATGCCCACAACAACGGAGGAATCCTGCTACACATGCCGCCACAACGGGGGGCGTCATCATAGTATATTCAACATCGCATTCCAACAAAAACGGAGGAATCCTGCTACACATGCCGCCACAACGTGGGGCGTCATCATAGTATATTCAACATCACATGCCTACAACAACGGAGGAATCCTGCTACACATGTCGCCACAACGTGGGGCGTCATCATAGTATATTCAACATCACATGCCTACAACAACGGAGGAATCCTGCTACACATGCCGCCACAACGTGGGGCGTCATCATAGTATATTCAATATCGCATGCCCACAACAACGGAGGAATCCTGCTACACATGCCGCCACAACGTGGGGCGTCATCATAGTATATTCAACATCACATGCCCACAACAACGGAGGAATCCTGCTACACATGTCGCCACAACGGGGGGCGTCATCATAGTATATTCAACATCACATGCCTACAACAACGGAGGAATCCTGCTATACATGTCGCCACAACGGGGGGCGTCATCATAGTATATTCAACATCGCATGCCCACAAAAACGGAGGAATCCTGCTACACATGCCGCCACAACGTGGGGCGTCATCATAGTATATTCAACGTCACATGCCTACAACAACGGAGGAATTATGCTACACATGCCGCCACAACGGGGGGCGTCATCATAGTATATTCAATATCGCATACCCAAAACAACGGAGGAATTCTGCTACACATGCCGCCACAACGGGAGGCGTCATCATAGTATATTCAACATCGCATGCCCACAACAACGGAGGAATTCTGCTACACATGCCGCCACAACGGGGGGCGTCATCATAGTATATTCAACATCGCATGCCCACAACAACGGAGGAATTCTGCTACACATGCCGCCACAACGGGGGGCGTCATCATAGTATACTCAACATCGCATGCCTACAACAACGGAGGAATCCTGCTACACATGCCGCCACAACGGGGGGCGTCATCATAGTAGATTCAACATCACATGCCTACAACAACGGAGGAATTCTGCTACACATGCCGCCACAACGTGGGGCGTCATCATAGTATATTCAACATCGCATGCCCACAACAACGGAGGAATCCTGCTACACATGCCGCCACAACGGGGGGCGTCATCATAGTATATTCAACATCACATGCCTACAACAACGGAGGAATTATGCTACACATGCCGCCACAACGGGGGGCGTCATCATAGTATATTCAACATCACATGCCCACAACAACGGAGGAATCCTGCTACACATGCCGCCACAACGTGGGGCGTCATCATAGTATATTCAACATCGCATGCCCACAACAACGGAGGAATTATGCTACACATGCCGCCACAACGGGGGGCGTCATCATAGTATATTCAACATCGCATGCCCACAACAACGGAGGAATCCTGCTACACATGCCGCCACAACGTGGGGCGTCATCATAGTATATTCAACATCACATGCCCACAACAACGGAGGAATCCTGCTATACATGCCGCCACAACGTGGGGCGTCATCATAGTATATTCAACATCGCATGCCCACAACAACGGAGGAATCCTGCTACACATGCCGCCACAACGGGGGGCGTCATCATAGTATATTCAACATCACATGCCCACAACAACGGAGGAATCCTGCTACACATGCCGCCACAACGGGGGGCGTCATCATAGTATATTCAACATCGCATGCCCACAACAACGGAGGAATTATGCTACACATGTCGCCACAACGGGGGGCGTCATCATAGTATATTCAACATCACATGCCCACAACAACGGAGGAATTATGCTACACATGTCGCCACAACGGGGGGCGTCATCATAGTATATTCAACATCGCATGCCCACAACAACGGAGGAATTATGCTACACATGTCGCCACAACGTGGGGCGTCATCATAGTATTTTCAACATCACATGCCCACAACAACGGAGGAATTATGCTACACATGTCGCCACAACGGGGGGCGTCATCATAGTATATTCAACATCGCATGCCCACAACAACGGAGGAATTATGCTACACATGCCGCCACAACGTGGGGCGTCATCATAGTATATTCAACATCGCATGCCCACAACAACGGAGGAATCCTGCTACACATGCCACCACAACGGGGGGCGTCATCATAGTATATTCAACATCGCATGCCCACAACAACGGAGGAATTATGCTACACATGCCGCCACAACGGGGGGCGTCATCATAGTATATTCAACATCGCATGCCCACAACAACGGAGGAATTATGCTACACATGCCGCCACAACGGGGGGCGTCATCATAGTATATTCAACATCGCATGCCCACAACAACGGAGGAATTATGCTACACATGTCGCCACAACGGGGGGCGTCATCATAGTATATTCAACATCACATGCCCACAACAACGGAGGAATTATGCTACACATGCCGCCACAACGGGGGGCGTCATCATAGTATATTCAACATCACATGCCCACAACAACGGAGGAATTATGCTATACATGTCGCCACAACGGGGGGCGTCATCATAGTATATTCAACATCGCATGCCCACAACAACGGAGGATCCTGCTACACATGCCGCCACAACGGGGGGCGTCATCATAGTATATTCAACATCACATGCCTACAACAACGGAGGAATTATGCTACACATGCCGCCACAACGTGGGGCGTCATCATAGTATATTCAACATCACATGCCTACAACAACGGAGGAATTATGCTACACATGCCGCCACAACGGGGGGCGTCATCATAGTATATTCAACATCACATGCCTACAACAACGCAGGAATCCTGCTACACATGCCACCACAACGTGGGGCGTCATCATAGTATATTCAACATCACATGCCCACAACAACGGAGGAATCCTGCTATACATGTCGCCACAGCGGGGGGCGTCATCATAGTATATTCAACATCACATGCCTACAACAACGGAGGAATCCTGCTATACATGCCGCCACAGCGGGGGGCGTCATCATAGTATATTCAACATCGCATGCCCACAACAACGGAGGATCCTGCTACACATGTCGCCACAACGTGGGGCGTCATCATAGTATATTCAACATCGCATGCCCACAACAACGGAGGAATTATGCTACACATGCCGCCACAACGTGGGGCGTCATCATAGTATATTCAATATCACATGCCCACAACAACGGAGGAATTATGCTACACATGCCGCCACAACGGGGGGCGTCATCATAGTATATTCAACATCACATGCCTACAACAACGGAGGAATCCTGCTACACATGCCGCCACAACGGGGGGCGTCATCATAGTATATTCAACATCGCATGCCCACAACAACGGAGGAATTATGCTACACATGCCGCCACAACGGGGGCCGTCATCATAGTATATTCAACATCGCATGCCCACAACAACGGAGGAATTATGCTACACATGCCGCCACAACGGCGGGCGTCATCATAGTATATTCAACATCACATGCCCACAACAACGGAGGAATTATGCTACACATGCCGCCACAACGGGGGGCGTCATCATAGTATATTCAACATCGCATGCCCACAACAACGGAGGAATTATGCTACACATGCCGCCACAACGGGGGGCGTCATCATAGTATATTCAACATCACATGCCCACAACAACGGAGGAATCCTGCTACACATGCCGCCACAACGGGGGGCGTCATCATAGTATACTCAACATCGCATGCCCACAACAACGGAGGAATTCTGCTACACATGTCGCCACAACGGGGGGCGTCATCATAGTATATTCAACATCACATGCCCACAACAACGGAGGAATCCTGCTACACATGCCGCCACAACGGGGGGCGTCATCATAGTATATTCAACATCGCATTCCAACAAAAACGGAGGAATCCTGCTACACATGCCGCCACAACGTGGGGCGTCATCATAGTATATTCAACATCACATGCCTACAACAACGGAGGAATCCTGCTACACATGTCGCCACAACGTGGGGCGTCATCATAGTATATTCAACATCACATGCCTACAACAACGGAGGAATCCTGCTACACATGCCGCCACAACGTGGGGCGTCATCATAGTATATTCAATATCGCATGCCCACAACAACGGAGGAATCCTGCTACACATGCCGCCACAACGTGGGGCGTCATCATAGTATATTCAACATCACATGCCCACAACAACGGAGGAATCCTGCTACACATGTCGCCACAACGGGGGGCGTCATCATAGTATATTCAACATCACATGCCTACAACAACGGAGGAATCCTGCTATACATGTCGCCACAACGGGGGGCGTCATCATAGTATATTCAACATCGCATGCCCACAAAAACGGAGGAATCCTGCTACACATGCCGCCACAACGTGGGGCGTCATCATAGTATATTCAACGTCACATGCCTACAACAACGGAGGAATTATGCTACACATGCCGCCACAACGGGGGGCGTCATCATAGTATATTCAATATCGCATGCCCAAAACAACGGAGGAATTCTGCTACACATGCCGCCACAACGGGAGGCGTCATCATAGTATATTCAACATCGCATGCCCACAACAACGGAGGAATTCTGCTACACATGCCGCCACAACGGGGGGCGTCATCATAGTATATTCAACATCGCATGCCCACAACAACGGAGGAATTCTGCTACACATGCCGCCACAACGGGGGGCGTCATCATATTATACTCAACATCGCATGCCTACAACAACGGAGGAATCCTGCTACACATGCCGCCACAACGGGGGGCGTCATCATAGTAGATTCAACATCACATGCCTACAACAACGGAGGAATTCTGCTACACATGCCGCCACAACGTGGGGCGTCATCATAGTATATTCAACATCGCATGCCCACAACAACGGAGGAATCCTGCTACACATGCCGCCACAACGGGGGGCGTCATCATAGTATATTCAACATCACATGCCTACAACAACGGAGGAATTATGCTACACATGCCGCCACAACGGGGGGCGTCATCATAGTATATTCAACATCACATGCCCACAACAACGGAGGAATCCTGCTACACATGCCGCCACAACGGGGGGCGTCATCATAGTATATTCAACATCGCATGCCCACAACAACGGAGGAATTATGCTACACATGCCGCCACAACGGGGGGCGTCATCATAGTATATTCAACATCGCATGCCCACAACAACGGAGGAATCCTGCTACACATGCCGCCACAACGTGGGGCGTCATCATAGTATATTCAACATCACATGCCCACAACAACGGAGGAATCCTGCTATACATGCCGCCACAACGTGGGGCGTCATCATAGTATATTCAACATCGCATGCCCACAACAACGGAGGAATCCTGCTACACATGCCGCCACAACGGGGGGCGTCATCATAGTATATTCAACATCACATGCCCACAACAACGGAGGAATCCTGCTACACATGCCGCCACAACGGGGGGCGTCATCATAGTATATTCAACATCGCATGCCCACAACAACGGAGGAATTATGCTACACATGTCGCCACAACGGGGGGCGTCATCATAGTATATTCAACATCACATGCCCACAACAACGGAGGAATTATGCTACACATGTCGCCACAACGGGGGGCGTCATCATAGTATATTCAACATCGCATGCCCACAACAACGGAGGAATTATGCTACACATGTCGCCACAACGTGGGGCGTCATCATAGTATTTTCAACATCACATGCCCACAACAACGGAGGAATTATGCTACACATGTCGCCACAACGGGGGGCGTCATCATAGTATATTCAACATCGCATGCCCACAACAACGGAGGAATTATGCTACACATGCCGCCACAACGTGGGGCGTCATCATAGTATATTCAACATCGCATGCCCACAACAACGGAGGAATCCTGCTACACATGCCACCACAACGGGGGGCGTCATCATATTATATTCAACATCGCATGCCCACAACAACGGAGGAATTATGCTACACATGCCGCCACAACGGGGGGCGTCATCATAGTATATTCAACATCGCATGCCCACAACAACGGAGGAATTATGCTACACATGCCGCCACAACGGGGGGCGTCATCATAGTATATTCAACATCGCATGCCCACAACAACGGAGGAATTATGCTACACATGTCGCCACAACGGGGGGCGTCATCATAGTATATTCAACATCACATGCCCACAACAACGGAGGAATTATGCTACACATGCCGCCACAACGGGGGGCGTCATCATAGTATATTCAACATCACATGCCCACAACAACGGAGGAATTATGCTATACATGTCGCCACAACGGGGGGCGTCATCATAGTATATTCAACATCGCATGCCCACAACAACGGAGGATCCTGCTACACATGCCGCCACAACGGGGGGCGTCATCATAGTATATTCAACATCACATGCCTACAACAACGGAGGAATTATGCTACACATGCCGCCACAACGTGGGGCGTCATCATAGTATATTCAACATCACATGCCTACAACAACGGAGGAATTATGCTACACATGCCGCCACAACGGGGGGCGTCATCATAGTATATTCAACATCGCATGCCCACAACAACGGAGGATCCTGCTACACATGCCGCCACAACGGGGGGCGTCATCATAGTATATTCAACATCACATGCCCACAACAACGGAGGAATCCTGTTACACATGCCGCCACAACGGGGGGCGTCATCATAGTATATTCAACATCACATGCCCACAACAACGGAGGAATCCTGCTACACATGCCGCCACAACGGGGGGCGTCATCATAGTATATTCAACATCGCATGCCCACAACAACGGAGGAATCCTGCTACACATGTCGCCACAACGTGGGGCGTCATCATAGTATATTCAACATCACATGCCCACAACAACGGAGGAATCCTGTTACATAGGGGAGTTAAAGTAATGGGACTATGATGAAGCCATTAGATCTCAGCGAAATCAGTACAGAAGTAAAAGGTGCAGTTGCTAAGTCACGTAGACAAATTCCGAAAGGGAGCAATATTCTAAGAATTGAGCAAGTGACAGAGTAAAATTTCTGTTTCACGCACGAGTTAACAGCTTAAATTGGCAGTGTAAATAGAAACGTGAATGGATTGAAGGCGGGACTTCAGTTGGTAGCAGAACTCGTACTTTTTAAAATTAACACCCTTCATTTCCCTTTTCAAGAAATTTGCTGTGTTTGAGAATCAATTCGTAATGTATAAGGACTGTGATGTGGTTATATTTATACTTAACGTTCATCGCCAGGGAACCCTCCAATTAGCATTACCGCAGCTCATAGAAAAATACACTTCGCAATAATACTGAGGAAACACTTATATCAAGAGTAAAATATTGATACATAAAAAGTTCAATGAGTGAATGAATGTAATGTCATTTCCATTTTACATGATTTACAATATTTCACAACATTTCTCTTGCCTACCTTGCCCTAAGTAGGGGAAAGTAGTACAATGGCACTCAGCGGACAAAGGCGCTCATGTAATATTCTTAAGACACAATGATTCTAGTAGATACTGCACACCACTAAGCTCTAGCGGACAGTCGGGGTAACATACAGAAGTATCGTGACCGTGGAGCAGTGTATGTGAGTTTGTTAAGAAGAAGCGTGTCTTGCGTGAATTTCTTAGTGCTGATACACCAAGATCATTACAAGGTAACACTGATGAATAGATTTATAAACATGTTTTACAAAGTACATAAGTTTAGAATCTCTATTAATGGCTACGAGTTGATACCTTAGTTGATCCTGAGGGGATGTGTTTGAAGCGCAATTCTCATGATAAATCCAACATGTCGTCGACGGGTAATGGTGCTCAATCCTGAACGTTAGTATCCTCCAGGCGAGCGCCATTGTCCAAAACGTATTTGAATGTTAAAATTATTTTATCTACGGATCACTTTAAGTGATGTGGAATTTGTTTCTTTCCATTAATCTTATACAACAATGCAAATAAATAGCAGCTCATAGATTTCAGTACATTGGTATTTTGCCTCTCAACCCAAATCAGTTCAGTGATGAAGATTTTATGGTCGCAGAAAACTTAGAAATACCGATAGGCCCGAGAATAACAGGCACTTGCGAACGAAAATCATGAAACATCGCCAAGTGGATCTACTAATTAAGAAACGCCTGTATAGGACAAGACCTCAGCAACAACCATTTCTACCACCACTGAACCAACAATATCATAATGTTCCACCAATTCCTTGCTCCAGTTAGCAGAATTAGGCCTGTCCCTTCCTCACCAATCACTTCTGTCTCCAGAGATCCAGAGACGTCCAAAAGCTCTACCAAAATTTTCGTCGCAGATATTTCTCCCATTCCAGGTCCCTCAAATGTTTCCAAGATAACCACTCGACGAAAGCCAAATAAAATGAGGTCCCAGATTCTAACAGCTTCTAAAATGAAGGAACAACTGCAGGAAGCAAAGAGACGCGATCCTTGAAGGATTGCACAAAAACATTGGAACCAAAAGCAAAAGCACCAAAAAGGTCAAAAAGAAGAATCCCAAAGAAACGAAAAACAGTAAGGAAATTGAATTTGGCTGATAGCTCCAGAGACGAAGATTCTATCAATGAATTAAATATGTGACGATGACGAACTTGACGATTTTGAAACTGTGTCGAAAGTACTTATTTTATTTCTGGAGAATTTGGACAAAATAACGAATTGCGGTTCCGTTGTATCTCCTGTTCTGGACGGGTACATGAAGAATGCATTGGAGCCGAAAAAACCTAAATAATTATAAATGCGATTATTGCATAAAGAAAATTTAAGTTCATTTATTCAGTTTTGAGCGCCATTAACCGCACATGGCGGGAATACCGTTCGACCCAACCTTTTATATTTATTTTCATGGCTTCCTGTTTAAATAAATGTCTTAATTTGTATTCGTTTCTAGAGCCTATTCATGTAACTTGTTTTAAAAATAATTTATGTAATTATACTTAAGGTTACTGAGCAATTTTTCTTAAGTGAACACCATTACCCTACTCTCCCCTACAAATTATAGTCCAGCGTTCACTATCCCCTTGGACCCCTGGTTGTGTGGCTCCCTGGCACCCTTCGGAGTGATATAAGAAGTTAGAAGACTTAATACTTCAGCAATTGGATTTTCTAGTTCCATGATCCAAAAACAGATCCTACACTACATTCTGACACAATTGATAACTCACTTCAAATAGATAAATATTAGCTTCCATTAATTTCGACTAGTGAAAACGGAAAACTGCGCTCACAGTTCACCACTGGAGAAACTGGCAAAGTTCCATCTAGGTTAACATATTAGACGGCTTCAAATTAGAAAAACAACTCGTTTATTGAGCATGGTAGTTCAGTACTAGAGCACTGTGCTAAGCACTTATTCAACCTTCCACTTTGTGCCTGAACATGGCTAGTATAAAATTAAATTAATGATGTAATTAATAATTCTAAAATTTAAATTCCTCGCAACACTGAAAATCGTCTTTAGATATGATATCTGTAATGTTGAAATCGTCTTGAAATTTTGCTGGAAAACTTTCTGAAACAAACAAGAATATGTAATCCGTATATATTCATCCCATTACCCTAATTAAGCAGTAAAATAATACGAAGATCCGCGATTTAAATTACGTCCGAAGCATTAGATTTCTCTAGTCGATTCAACTTTCAAATTTGTCTTATTTATTTCATAACACACGGAAAGACAAAAGAACAAATGCGATTTCTAGTTGACAAATGTGTAGTAGAACTATGAGGTTTCACAATTCTGTGTCACTCAGCCAAGATAGAGGAAGAATTCACTTGAAAGAATTTAACCGAAGTAACCTCTCTCAAACCACAGATGGAAAACAAGTCTATATTACATTTTATACTCCCGGGAGTCGCTTTAACTATTTTGTACCCTGAGATTCTTAAATGGCAACTGAAGTTTATATGTTAAACTTTCTGTAAAAGTGTTCAGTTCCATCCTCTTTATTACAATTACATTGTGCGACTATGCACCGATAAAATATGGATGGAAAAATATATGAAAAATGAAGAGCACAGAGTAATTTATTCCCTGCGAACTTCGTGGTATTAGCAATTTTCAAAATATTCAGTATTGTATCTTCAGATTTTCTCGCATTAAAGCAGATACTAAAAAGCGGTAAACGGCGCATGAAGACGGAGAGGGGTTTGAACTGCTTATCTGCTCTGTTAGTGGATCTTTTTACTACGAAATGAGTGTATGAGAATGCATATGAGTCACCCATGCTGCCAGATCTAATGCTCGTTTCAGTAACTGCAGTAATAGGTATTATGCATGGGTGAGTTATGCCACAACACTGTGTATTTTAGATGATCCTAACATCCATATCATATCCGGAAGGCGAGCATAATTTCGCGGCG
This sequence comes from Mantis religiosa, assembly GCA_030765055.1. NCBI lineage: Eukaryota > Metazoa > Arthropoda > Insecta > Mantodea > Mantidae > Mantis > Mantis religiosa. The sequence goes on from CM060952.1 coordinate 115,988,114, forward strand.
AAAAGCACAGAAGGTCGGTGCAGAGAGATAAGCGCGGCTTGTGTACAAAAAGAGCCTGCAGATAAAGATGACAGTCGGATAGTGTATCACTGAGATAAAAGGTATGCCAAAACAGATGAAGTTAGAACATTCTGGTAACATCTTGATTGATGGAGAGCGTTCGGTTTCTTGATTGTTCTGGAACAGTCTGGAATTATCAGTGGAGGTATTTAAAGAAGCGACGACTAGCCAAGGGCAGTCGTGAACAGTAGTAAACACAGTAAGGAGTAAACAGTTGTGGAGTGTTGTAACGAGAGCTGATGTAATCAGAACGTTGTTTGCGTGGTCATCGACCTTTGTAGATTGTGAGTGTGTATGTGACGTAATTCTGCTGTAACCTGCTACTGTGAGTGTATTTCTACGCAAATAAAGAACATTTAGATTTTCTACAACTTGGACTTTTAATTCTACGAACTCACAAAGTCACAACAAACATCATGCAGAGAAGAAAAATGAAAATGAAACGTGTAGTGTTTAACGCCCGCTTTTACTACATAAGGCACCGCAGGCGATGACACTGATACATGAGATGAAGATGGAGCACCGGTGGAATGAAATGGCGGGGGAAACCGGAGATCCCGGAGAAACCCCGCCCCAGCGCCGTGTTGTCCACCACAAATCTCACTTTGCTGTCGCCTGGAATCGAACCTGGGCCGCCTTGGTGAGAGCCAAGCGGTCTAACCACTGAGCCACGGCGCGGCCGCAGAGAGGAAAAGTGATTATGTTATACATTCCACTGCCTTGCCTTCTTGTGGTGGGCGGACAGTACTTCGGTGATCACGATTAAGCACCAGTGTAAGTGATTCTGGTTTTCGTTAACACTAATAACCAAAAAGCTGTTTGTAACACAAAAGCTTTGTTCATGATCAACAAATATTACTGCGATATAACCTATTTAATAGTTTATGCATATAACAAAGCAATACACATGTAAACATTTGCTGACATTGTGGTCCTTTGCGCAAAGCGGGCAGAGGAATAAATGTTTTGCAGCATGCGCATAAGGTATCTGTTTGAACCCAATGAATTATTTTAAATTCAATCATCTTACGCAATTTGGACTTCGCCAAACATGTCAAAATAATACTTCTAACTGATCTAGACTTTACTCATTCTTAAGGCGTGCACCAAAGATATACCACATAAAAGAAACACGTAATGTTTACACGTAACCTAAAAGCATCAATGTTTAGAGACATTAATTGAGAAAGCACTGGGATTTCTGTGAATGGCAACGATATAATCAAGATGCAGATGGGGATCTCAAATTCTAATTAGCAGAGTGGCCTCCTTCCGACAAGGTGGGGAGGCTTCTCGAACACGCTCGGGTCGGATCGATGAAAATACAAAAAGCGCAGCGTTCTGACCCATTGGTCAGATGCGCTTTTCTCACATCGGAAACTGTTTCCGTTATTCTTTAACCCCTAGAGCGCGGTTCGATCGTTTGTCTTTCGGTTTTATAAATGAAAAGAGTAAAAAGTGGAATGTATTCCACTGTGGGTCGCCTTTCAAAACAATAAATCTGTATGTCAACGTATGAAAAGTATTTGCTTGGCTGGAATTTACTAGGTTATTCACCTAGCTTATTCGCCTCAATAATGATCGCGCAATTAGCCACCGCTACATTAAAACCAAACCATAGACGATTTCTAAGCATCGTTTAAAGCGCTCCAAAACGCACCCCTTCACCCACTTCACTTAAATGAGAAGAAAGGTGAAATAGAGGGATAGGAAATTCAAGGATATACGAGGGCTGTTCAATAAAGAATGATCATAATTTTTACGGTCATAATTTTTCGCACTAAAATTCAAACTTATTATATTCTGTTAACTTAATGTGTAGCAAACACGCTGTAGTAGTTTCATTGTTGGTACTCCTGGTTCCCGCCTGTTAGAACCAGGCAAGTTCAGACATGTTCAGTATCGCCTAGCGCTGCAATGGAGGTAACACGCGAGGAACAATAGCAGCTTTGAAATTCTGTTTTCGTTTCAACAAATCTTCAGTTGAGGCCTATACAATGTTACAGGAGGTCTATGGAGAGTCTGTTCTTCTCTACAGCACAGCTCGAAGGTTCTTTAAATTGTTTAAAGAGGGGATGCAGCAATTTCAAAGGAAGGTAGACCCGCTGCTCCAGTTACTGCTCTTACGGAAGAAAACATCCACACTACTGCTGCCATTGTGAGAGAGGATCGACGAATTACCTTAAAATCACCTTCTAAAATAATGAACACTTCACTGGGTGCGTTGCACACGTTGGTGATAGAAACATTACACATGAAACGTGTTTGTGCGTGATGGGTTCCAAGACTGTTGATTCCCGAACAAAAGAACATTCGCATGCAGGTCTGCATGCAGTTAAAGTTGATCTTAGAGGAAGATCCGGAGTTTCCTTCAAACATAATCACACTGCTGATGAAACTAGGCTACATCACTTTGATCCTGAAAGCAAACAGCAAAGCTCAGTGTGGAAATCTCCTTCATCAACAACCCCCAAAAAAGTAAATGTGGATGCTTCTGCTGGGAAACTTATGGTCATCTTATTCTTTGATATTCAAGGAATGGTTTATCAGCATGTTGTACCCGCACACACATCAGTAACAGGACAATACTACACGGATGTCCTGACAACATTGCAAGTCCATATCAGGCGCAAAGACCACATTTCCGTGAAGCAGGTTGTATCACGATAATGCGCGGCCGCATATGCCAATGTTGTTGCTGAATATCTTGCAAAAATCAACGTGAAGTGCATCCCTCACCCTCTCTATAATCCGGATTTAGCTCCATGTGACCGTTGTCTATTTCCCTAACTTGAAGAAACGCCTTCGTGAGAGGCATCATCCATAATCAGAGGCAGTGGTGAAGGCTGCGGAGGTGATTTTGAAGGATCTCTTATGTCTTTGAAGACTGGAAGAAACGCTGGGACAAGTTCATTACATTCAGGGCAGACTATTTTGAAAAGAACCATCAAAATTATGAGGGTGAGTAAAGGTGCGTTGTCAAAAAAATTGTGATTATTCTTTATTGAACAGCTCTTGTAATTATCCTCACCAGCATTCCCCTAGTAACGTGGACAAACCCGCGAAAAATCTAACTTGTCGTGAAGTTCATCCAGGAATCGAACTCACTACCTCTGAATACCGGTCAGGACGCCACCGTCTGAGCCAGCCTATTTAGTAGCTGTCAATTCTAAGATTACAGAATTGCGTAAGAAGCATTTAACGCGGTTTTCAGCTTACCATTCTGCACTTTCAAGTATTTTAAAGATAGTTTGGTACACAAACGTTAAAAATATCAGTTTTATTGTCCGTATGCTTTCACTGCCGTATGCCTTCTCCGCTATTTACATCACATGCTTATACAGGGTGTTTCGAAACAACACCGAACAAATTTATCGAAGTAATTGCTGAACTTCTATGCAACACATATAGACAGTTTTTACCGCCAGAATAGTCGCTTAAATCGCTCCAGAATGAATGTGGATTAGGCAGTGACACGAACAACGCTGCGTTCCTCCCGTTATCGAAGTTCGCAGGTAGGGAACACACCGTGTCGCGTGCTGTAGCTGTTTCTAAACATACCAGCATACTCCACGGTAGCTTTCCATATTAAAATGTTCTTTGGTTTATGAAACCGCAATAAAAAAGTTATTGCTTAGTTATTTGTTTTGGGATGTTTAACGTCTTCCAAAATTCCGTTATAACAGTCGATGACTGCAAATAAGCTGGTGGACATATGCAACTTAAAGCTTTTAGAGGGAAATTAATGTTAGTGAGATTAAGGATGAAATATGAAAAGAACAGGAACAATATCAAAGAATTGCCGATAAAGTTAACCAGAACTAAATGCCTTATGCAATGAGACAAGCATTTTATTTCACTGTGTTTAATAATACCTACCAAATAAAGAATTTGTAACTGAAATGGAAGTTATTGATTTTACAGTAACTGGTTGAAAGCTCTGTACAATTAAGATCATAGAAAAATGTATAAACCTTGGAACTGTCCGAGTCATTATTCGACTTTTTCACAAGTTACTGCCCTTTGCCCCATTGCATGATATCGAGGTTAGGGTCACTAATAATCAGCAAGGAGCAATGCTTTCGTTTTCGTGGTCAGTGCGACCCAACAACTTTTGAGGTTCGCACACCAAATGGTTCCTACGCTGCCTATTCACAAAATAATGCAATATTTAATGCTACATAAAATTATACCTAAGAGAACTTCGAAGCTTCGACACCAAAATTCGGACTAGGTAAGTTATAAACTACGAAACGGCTATATTTGTTCGTTGTGTTTCGAAACAACCAGTACAGCGTGTCCGATTTTGAGAGGTTTGAATTTGACACCCCAATAATAATCAAATATATAGGTTTTATTTGTTTTAATTTTATAAGAATCATGTGGTAAATAAACTGCAGGAGTTTTAAAGACCATTTTACTTTGTCATTTCATAATAGTGCAATATTAGACTAAGTAAAATGCAAATGATCTCCATTACACAAAATGCAATGTATTAGTCTCAATTGTGACTGATGAATTTTCGTGGGCCTACAACTGAGCTTCTCTCGAAGAGAAGGGGAAAATGTTTAGATGCCCCTTTCGTAGCTGTGTAAGATTATATAAAAAGGACGTACAGAGTACGTTGAATTATTTTCAAAGGTGTCCAAAGGGACCATTCTTAACGACAACTCTTTCACCCGAAGACATATCGTTTGAAGATCTTTCACATGATCGGTGGGACACATGGTGAAGGCTGTTTATCTTTACTTAAGCTAAAGCAACAATATCAATAAATAAATTAACTAATTCATTTCTTATTATTCGTGCTTTTTGACAGTTTATTAATTAAAAATATGACGTTTCAACTGGGACAACGTGTATTGGTTGCCTAATTCACACATTTTGCACGTTTTACGTAATACTAATTGTTCTCAAAATTCCAAGTAAAACTAACAGAATATGTACCGCACAGTGCGTCTCATCATTACTGTGCTTAATTTGAGTCCGCCGATCATCAGTATTACTTTATATTCCTGCCTCCTGAGAAACAACAGCTTTGGTCGCTTTTTAATATATACAAGCATAAACATTTGGTGATATTATCACTCATTTGTATCAACTCAGCGTATAAAAAACTGTGAATAATAGAAATCGCGAAAGAAACAAACACAGCTTAGAGACAAGTCTTGCAATTTTATAAAATAATATGCAAATATGTCAGGGTAGTACTACATTAATGCACTGCTGTTACTTGTAAAACTCGTTGAGTGTCAGCGTACATCCCAGTTTAAACAAGCAAAACCCAATAGATCAATTCGGTAACCAAAACGCAATGGATTTCAACATGCCTCAACGACAGCAACAAGTGATCGACAGATCTATGATAATCATTCCTGAATGTAAGGGTTATGCGTGGAAAAACTGGTTATTATTCGATAACTATCCTGAACGATACAAAAATGCACGAGATTACACGTTTTCATTCCAAAATAAGGTCAAGTACTCCCAAAAGTACTTTACTTTTGCGCATAAACATATCAGAAGTCCTATTGGTCGTTCCGTAATGCACATTGCCAAGGATAAGAATGTTCGAGTCTTATCTGTCCTTTCAATTTAATCTTCAGTCATGTACTTACGAATTTACAAGCTATTCTTAACAATAACATCGGACAGACTACATCTAAAACCTACTACATAATAACTGCTCCCCTAAGTTATATTAAAATAATTCAGTTGGTTGCCATCACGATAATTTGATCATTATCAGCGCATTAATGGCTTGTGCAATTTTCATCACGTTAGTGATTATAGATGTGTTCCAAAATGGCATCTCAGATGATTGTCCTCTGTGTGCGTATCATAAGAATTTAACAGCGTAATTAAATTTGATTGCCCGAAAGTTTTGAAATTCTCAAACATGTATGGTTCCATAGTCTCACATCATATGTGTACTTGCAACGCAATACAGGTACTCCCTATGATGAATAATTACTTTTGGAACATGTTATAAGATATTCCAGCGATCGCGTTAGCAGTAGCATTGTTATTTTGGAAGTGCATAAAGGACATGAGTAGTTTGAAACTGGTGCTCAGGACGACTGCGTATTTTCCTATCCATATATAGGCGTGGTGCCCAAGGCGTCGTGATACTTCGAGGAGCCTACGATAGGTAGCGGTATATAGGTCAGTAAAGCCGACGTTTTCACGGAGGGAAGCATAATGCTGAACATATGGTGATCGTCCACTTCTACCTTGTATACGAGAGTGGTCTGAAAAGTTTCCGACCTAATAAAGATACAAGACTTTTTTTCAGATTTTTTTTTTTACGTAGTAACTCCTTGTAACTCTGCACACTTCTCCCAGCGATGCTCCCATCTCTGTAACCCATCCAAATAGTACTTGGCGTTTTAATCTGCAAAACGAAGGTGATTGTCTCTTCATTTGACGAAAATCTCTGCCCTCCGGACGCAATTTTCAGATGAGGGAACGAAAAGAAGTCGCTTGGGACTAGATCTGGTGAGTAAGGCGGATGTTCAAGCAGTTGAAACCGTAATTCGTTGATTTTCGCCATTGCAACCGATGAGGTGTGAGACGGTGCATTGTCTCAGTGAAGACAACCGATTAAATTAAAATAACTCCAATCGACATAACTTTCGCAGCTAAAAAGAACAGGGTTGTTTTTGCTTTTTGGAGCTGGTTTCCCTTTTGCAGTCCACTGTTTGGACTGTATTTTTGTTTCGGGCGTATAATAATGTATCCAAGTTTCATCCAAAGTAATTAATCGGCACCAAAACTCCGTTTTATTGGGCCTAAACTGCGCCAACAGAATGTTGGAAATGTTCATCCGAACAAGTTTTTGGTCTAACCTGAGCAAACGCGGCACCCAACGCGCAGACAGCTTTCTCATGTCTAAATGTTGATTTAATATATAACAAACACGTTCTTTTGACATGTTCATAGCCTCTGCTATCTCTCTCACTTTAATCTTCATGTTGAGGTCGCAAACTTTTCAGACCACCCTCGTATAAGGCGCAAATTCACCACCTGGATTGGTAGGCCAAAGTCAAAAAGGGGTCTAGAGTGACAGATTTAAATTATAAATGAACCTATGAATACCGTTTAGGATATTTCCATCCTCATGCCTGTTTTTCTATCCCTGCCCAGAGGAGAGGGGATCAGTTAAAGTAAAACACTCTAATGGAAAGTTGTGGAATGAAAGTTGAAGGCTTGACAATTCCCCCGAAAGCAACACTGGAAATGAGTGAAGATATGCGAGCGTACAAAAGCATTGTTCAGTACTAAATTCAGATGAATCGACAGGCAAAGTATACACTTTCCACGAATCGTTGCAGAGAAAGAAATTTCAAAAATTTATAAAGGATCAACTAGTCAAAATTCAAACATTTGCAAAGTATATTTAAATATTTACATTAGATGTCCAAAGATTTGAGATAATTGTTTGTGTCTTCCTTCCTTACTTGACGTAGCATTGAAGTATATAAAACACTTTCATTTTATCCACAAATATACAACGCACCTCACTCTATCTCCATCTATCTCTCCTTTCGGATAATGAATCGTTTATCCAGCAGAATGTCAACCTTTCATCACATAGCTTTCAATCTCAACAATGAACTGGGAACATCCTGAAGGATAAACTTACCTCTGAACGTCGACTAACGAAATGTAATTAACTTGGGGAAGCAATGGACGAACGTAATCAACTCCAATCCCAAGAGATGACAAAGCGCAAAAATAACTTCTGTAGATTCAGTTTAGAAGCGTATCGATGTTTCCCAGGCAGTCTACTGAAGTTCGATATGTAGTTCAGGAAAACTCGTATACCTAAATATTTCCATTAGTGCTCTGAGCTACACAGTTATAACTATAATAGAACAAGTAAACCACTTCAAATATTTAGTCTGTGAAATTGGCGGTACAAGAGGATTAAACCAACAAATGTAATTACAACGCGTTAATTAAATATGCGTACCAATTAGATCTCTCAAAAACAAAACTGTTTTGAAATGTTATGAATTTTTAGTGTCACCATTTCTTCTTTGCATTACAAAATTTGTACTACCACAAACAAAAATCGGAAGTAAAATATATTCTTCTTTTACATGCTTTCCACTTTTCAGCAGTTACCTTGTTGTCCTGTACCAGTACTCCATACTTCTGTCATTCCACTGTCCGTCTTCTAATCCTCGTTTCTCCATGGCTCTATTAATTCCCCTCCCGTGGGGGAGGGGATCCGACCCCTTCAGCTGCCGTGGTGCGGACGCTGCGGACCCCTAGCACTCGTGGTACCCCTGACGTTACTAGAGGAACCTCGGGCCGAACATTCAAGCCCCTCCCTGATTGGGAGTTGTTCGAATTGGGTTGGACTCGAGGGGGCAGTGGTTCCCGATACCCATGGGAGATCGGGTACGTCTCCGTACGGGGTTAAGGAAAGCCATTAATATTCCCGCGTACTAGCCAGCATAGCTAGTAGAAGGTGTGCTAGATCACTAGGCGGCCCCACCGAGGTCATATCGGTAGCCTTCCCATTTTGGAGTTGGCGCGCGTAAGTGGCGTATCCACTTCCATCCCGTCTTGAGTCCATAGGACCAGATGGGGGGCCTTGTTAGTCTCTAGATCTTGCAATATGGAAAGCCCCACTGAGGCGCCGGGCGCCCTTTTGGGACAGCTCGGTAACTCCCTGGATGAAGGAGGCCAGGGTCTTTTGACCTACGGGTCCAGGACTAATTGGAGTAGAACCTCTGTAGTCAACATTAATTCCATCCTTACTTGTTAGTCAAGCTCTTCCATGTTTATTTCGACCAGGTGCCGACCAATTAACAATCTTCTTTGGTAGCCTTTCCTCAGTCAAATTTTAGGCATGCCCATAGCATTTTAAGGCCCTTGCTTCTCAAGATAATGTAATTTCTCGTAAAACTTCAACTGGGGTTCAGGTATGCTTGTTTTTAATAAGGTATTCCATATCTTACTTATAATTATTAACTACTTTTTCCATATCCACGAATACGAAATATAATTATTTATACCTTTTGCCAACATTTTTCTGTAATCTGTCTCATTGCAAAAACGTGATCTAAAAACGACCTGCCTGATGAAAATGCTGCTTGTTGTTCGAACATGTATACTTAATTATTTCCTCTAATCTAATCTTAATAATCTTACTAAAAATTCTATTTATTGTTGCATTTACGCTGATTTCCCTGTAATTCTTGAGGTTTTTCTTGTCTCCTTTTTGTGTATGGGGTAATAGATGACTTTTTCCAGTCTGAAGGAATTGGATCTACATACAGTAAGTACCTGATTAAATAATCTTTCCAGAGCTCTAAACGATATTTGTCCCCCATATGTTACCAGTTCCATAGTGATTCCTCCAGCAGCAGAGTCTTTGACTTTTTATATATTTACATATAATTGTTATAATTAAGATACTCCAGAGCAGTCACTGGATTAAAAGCACAAACAAAAAATGTAGCGGTAAAATAAGCAAAGATATGAATGCATAATCTAAATATAAAAGAAGATTTCAAAAAAAAAAAAAGTAGTACGCTCAACTGCGACGGGTACTAGAATTCCTGAATTCAATAGAATATCCTAGAAGCAGAAAGGAAAGAAGACTCGTAAAGAGATTGGTGGAAAGGTTTCTTTGAGAGGAAGAAACCATTCGAAACATAATAATCCATGATTACAAGGAAGAAGAGTAAGAAAAGGAGGAAGATTATAAAGATGAGAGTGCTAATTTTCATTATATAAATAAGGTCCCTAATCAAATTTTATTCTGATGCTCAACTGTTTATAGAAATACCATACCTATAAGTTATTCAATATTTCCGTTACTGTGCTATTTTATTGTAAATTTTCAACAACATTTATAATTATCAGCTATAAATAAAAGCTAAATCGTTGTGTTTTTATGGGTATCAAAATGAATTCAGTGGTTATATTCAAAATTCTATTGCACAAAAATATGAATCCTGTAAAAGCATATGTAGAATTACATTAATTTAGAATGCATCGTTTATGAGAAAAGATAAGTTTAAATTGAAAAAATGTGATAGTTAAAAAATCATAAAATTTAAAACGAAAATTTACCTTAAAAAGTGAGTATGGTAATATATTTGCAGTACTTACAAAACAGCTCGCACCTTAGTACTTCTATTTTCCTTTCATCGCCCGGGTATGCTGTACCACCGGTTGTTTATCCTGGGCCCTCCCCATCGTATACCACAGGCGAGATAGAACTCCCAGCGATATACGTACACTTCACGATGCTTAATTTCTGGCCGTGAAATAGAGAATTTCCTATTGGAACAAGTGTTTCTGCTCTTACCACACATGTTGCAGTTGGCAGGTGTTTACATGAAGTGAAACGTCCAAAATTAACTGCAAGTTAACCTTCAGTAGTAGAAGGCCTATCGTGAATAAACTGTTTTATTATTTTATCAATTCAAAAAATTGCCCATCAAGAAACTTTACGTGCATTTACGTGCATACGGATTTATTATAGCTTTCTTAATTACAAACGTAACCTTTGCGCAAACTGAATCTGCAGTTAGATTCAGTGGTCATGAAATGAAAGCGACCACTTTTTACACGAAAAAGAACTATATTGAATTAATGAATTCTTGATATTCGCCAAAAAAAAAATTCACCGCATGACTACACAATAAGGAGGGAAGCAAAGCGATTATTGAAACTCAAAAATTAAACTTTACTATTTATAAGCAATGGCCCATAAGGATGGCCACATAATTGTATGCGACTTACTTCATTAGTGAGCTAAGTTTAGTAAAACATAAGACAACAACCTATTAAAAATAATATCCAGAATTATAATATTCAGAATTAGTGTTAATTCAGAATTATGTATAAGTGTTGTTAAAACAGATACTATCAATAAACCATTTAATAAATCAACTCTGAAAGGCTTAACTAACTCAAATCAATAAACTCTCACAGTAACTAAAATTGAAGAATGAATTAAAGATGAAATTGGAGTATATAGTTTCTTTCTTTGCTTAAAGATATGCCATTCTTTTCCAACATCGCAGTGTGCGGAGGTATGCTCTAAGACTATACTTTTATTTAGATCCTGTATCTGTTTGATTATACAAGTATTTGTTTAATCTTTATCATTTAGGGCAGGGTGGAAATCCAAGCTTGGGGTGCCGCTTTAGAATCCGAATAACTTCATTTTGCATTTTGGAATGGTGTGTATAATAAAATTTCACCATCAGAATTAGTTGCATATTTTACACCTTCTTACGAAAGTAAAAGAATTGATAGCATACACCACCTCCAGCTCCTTTTTAGTAATCCAGAAGCGATCTATTGATAGTGAATCTAGTTACTAAGTGGAAATTGCATTTGCTTCATGGGTAAAATATTTGGCTTGAACAGGATTAACGTTCATGTTCATCCAAGTTTTAGGTTGTTTATTTGAAAAACAACAAAATAAACGATTCCATAGTACATTAGAGGGCTCAAATATGGGATAATATAACCAAAATATTTTTTTTGGAAATGGCTGCTTTGGAAAGTAATCTGAAAGGCCCTGAATTTTGAGAAGCTCTCCAGATTAGCTTCAACAGCGAGTGAAACACTTCAAGCACTGTGACCTACACGCATCTCTTGCAGCCTCTTCCCCACTGCAAAAGGAACAGCAGAGACTACTGGCTTCCGCCACACAAGCTACAGAGACGCGCGGAATCTCCTATTATTTCATAGCTCGAAGACCAACCTACTACTGGATCTGCCCTTTTTCTTTCTTTTTTACTTTAATATTACATAGAGTTTTAACCTGTGTTTTGCCGTTGGCATATTTACAGTGTTTATACAATTACAATTCAGAAGTTATTCTTGAAGTGAGCGGAAGATGTTGATAAAGTTTGTCAGTCCTACGGTGTGTATGTGGGTCTTCATTATCTGGTGTAGGTTTTGCTTTGGCCGGTCTGTTGAGAAGATAGTGCATTCTGTCAGTAGATATATTGCTATCTGTGGTGTATTCTCGGGGCAGCTGCATAATGGCGACGGTGATTTGTTAATTCTGTGGAGGTATAATCTGAAGCGTACATGGTTGGTCAGGAATTGTGTGAGGATATAACTTGGTCTAAGGGATACGGAGAGCCTTTGTATAATGGAGGGGATAAACTGTTCAGTGTGTAGTGCTACCTCCCAGAGGATATAAATAGCATTCCATATGTTTGCCTAATTCTTTAGGATTAGTTGTTCAGTCCGGGGCAGCGGGATGTAGTTGTAGTCTATTGTGTTCCTGCATGAGGCTGTTCTTTTGACAAGATAGTCGGCTCTTTCTTGCATTTAATTCCCGAATGGCCTCTGATTCAGTTCTGTGAGATTTGGGTGGTCGTCGATAATTTTCTTCCTGATGTCTACTGCTATATGCTGTGTTACTTTTTTTATACGACATAAAGTGAAGCTTTTAAATCCACGTGGATGGCGTCCGATTTTTTATTCTTGCCTTGGGATGGGATTCAGTCAATACTAACCATGGGAAACACTCTTGCCTTGAGGTAAGCGTCCAGTCTATCTGATCAGCACCACCTCACACCACGAAACCTGGAAACACGTTTACAACAAAGAAACGGAACTAAAGGAATTAAGGGAAACGCAATTGTGTTAGAAGAGAGACCACCCCAGCATTCAGCATCATACTGATCAGGTACAGAGCTGACTGCTGACAAACTGAACTCATGACTTCCCTTCGATGGAGCAGTGTCTTCCGAGGGCCGTGGGAGTTTGGTAACAACAAGGTGAAGCTTGGGTAGGGTTATTAGTCGCCTTAGTTTCCTGGAGTGCTAATAGACGGGATCTTTGACAATCCTACTGAGATTTCCTATCATTTCATTTTCTTATCACGTTTCAGGGCTGAAGGATCAACTAGACGGCGATGAAGTTCATGAAGATGGAATTTGCTTTATGAAAGTTCTACCCTAGCATACGGTGAAGAATGGCGCTTAAGAGAAAGCTGTCCATGAGGTGAGATAGGCTGCCATAAGGACGTAATACCTACAGGTGTTAGGGACCCCGCCTATGATCCTGGGCACTGTTTTTTCCAAAAGCAGAATTTTGGAAATTTCCAAAAGCAGAATAGGCGACTGTATGCCTAAGTATCGAAATCATTGTCTCTTCCTGTTAACTATAACTAGTGTTACTTGGTTTGGCTGGTATTGAAACAATATTTCACTACAGTGTGTAAATTACGGTATTATCATTAACTTGTTAAAATTCTCTTTTGGGCTTCCAAGTCCTTTGTATAAAAGAACTTGATTGCATCACTAGTGGCATTAATTTACAAGCCTTGACGTTTTTAAGAAACAATGAATAGTGCATTTGCCTATGAAGTTTATCCTTAATGGCGAGTATCATTAAGCGTCGTCATTCTGAGAAGAGCAAGAAGCTTTCTACGGAAGATTATCAGCCAAAGCATACAAAATGCTTTTAAGGCGCGCGCACTTTTTTTATCCTTAACTTGCTTTCAGTGACAAAGCGTGGGCGGGAACATTAATGGTTATTTCTTTCCGTTTCTGTCCCGCTATTCTAATGGGAAGCCTTAACCAGTACAGACTCTGGTATCGACCACAACTTGTTTACAAGCCAGATGATTACCCGTTACCATGGTAACTTGCTGGTGTCACTTAACTGCGTTCTGAGTGTCTTAAAGCATCATTGCATCGTAACATGCACAAATGCATTTCCCAAGTAAACCTGGTTATTCGATTCAGATTGTGAGAGTGGCATAACTTAATCGTTCATTCATTTGACATGGGAAGACTTCCACCTTTGGGAACTATGCGTCATTAGTATTCTAATGCAGATCTGAATGTTTACTGAATCACAAGAAAAAATTGTTTTAGAATAAACTGTGCACTCTCATTTCGAACAGTGCGAGGTCATAACGATCAACGCATATAGAAACCCTGTTGTAGTTGCTGTAATGAGAGAGACAGAGAGAGAGGTGATTAATAACTCACAATGTACTTCCGTTACACAGTTTAAATTCATTCTAATGCACAAAGTCCCAGCAATAATCATGACTTTTCCGGTCAAATTTGTAACTTTTGTTTATATAAGCCCGTTCAATCCTATGATCATACCACATGATTTTGGACATCAAATAATGATGGCATTACTCATTAAACGGTACATTTTTAACACTTCCAGACTCAGCAGAGGAAAGGGAATGATTAGGTTAAGAAAAACTTCCGCATCTGTTGGGAATTGAAATCGAATCTCTGAATTCGATTAGATAAGCAGTGCTATCGATTATGTTTAGTTTGGCAACTGAATATCGCCGGGAAATGTTACCAATAGTCTACCAATATTTATTTCGGTCTTTCTGTATACATAAATTCATTAATGCATTACCGTTTACACATTCCTAGCAGAAAATGGCAAACAACAATATACCCTTCCTTGCTCTAAATTTCTGTCTCAATATACACAACTCCTGATTTTCCGTGTATTGATGACCATCTATTCTCTTTCATCCCTAGTTCTCATTTCTCTAACCTTAATAGTTAGTTAAACTTAATCATTCTTAACAATTTCTCTTTGACTTTCCCCAAATATTCACTTATATTTCTTACATTATTTTCCTCTTTTGCAGACAATACTATCCTGATTAATGGTACCTCTCCCCTCTCCTTAAAATGTTTTCTCTCCATACCTTTGTTTGTTTGCAGTATATTACACTGTGCCAGTCTGTATCATCATCTCTACACATTGGGCACTTCCCTTTTTCCTTATCATACCTAATACCTCACAAATTTCTAACTCCTGTCCTCGCACAGGCAAATCCTTCTCGCCATAGCTTACTACACATGTCTATGTACTTTTACCTCCCCCACACTATTTTTAATTCCCTATATATCCTCAAAGAGCCTTTCTCTCTTGTACTGGTGAAAATAACTTAACTATCCATATCTTCTAATCTTGATTTTACTTGTTTCCAAAAGCCTCTAATAACAATACTCCCCATTCCTCCAAACATGTCCCATACCTGTCTGTTGAAATAATTTAAGCAGTTATTTTAAGTTTATTTTTTAATTAAAATTAGTAAAAGAATTATTATTTACACGTTAAAATTACGTTAATTTAAAAAGAATGTCGATATATTTAGAAAAGTTTAAAGATGCTTAGTTGTCGTTATGGCAACGGCAGGAATATAAAAACTGAGGCACTTGAAGCCATCTTTTCTTCTGCAATTGGACGTGATAGTGTGAAGGTGCGTTTTGCGTGTGTCTCCAATTCTGCAGAGTTTGTGCTTGCATTGGAAAGTGGAAAGCTGTAAAGGATTGCGCATGTTAGTATACTCTCAACGTATATAAATCATTGAAAAGTGTAACTAATTGTTGGAAAAGTTTCATTTTAATTAAAATACCAATTTTAAAAGAAGAAATGAGGAACTGCAATTTTATTTTATTTATAACTAAATTATCACTTCCCATCTGAGACCGCCCCTGAAAGTAAGAGCTTCTGCGATTACCAGAGCAGCCGTGGAGCTACTAGAATCCAGCAACTAGATCTTCAACGAGCTTCATCATCATCATCATCATCATCATCATCATCATCATCATCATCATCTTTTCCTCCACAACTTACTTTCAGCCACTCCAAGTCGTTATACTGTTCCATTAATTCCCTTACCTTTTGTGTCCAAGATCGTTTACATTTGTTTCTCATTTGCATAAGAAAACATTCCTTAATAACATTGTTTTCCTCCAAGTTTGCAACTCTATACATGTATTTCATTACCCTTGAGACAATTTTGACTTTAGTTAAATGCATTCCTAACTCAAGTTGCGTTGTCCCATTAGGTGTGATGCTACTGGCAAGCCTAGAATATATTTGCAAAAGGATCTGTTAATCATGTTCACCTCTGTGCATGCTTCGTCTACTCCCGATATCTCTGCCACATGTAGCATTTTGTTTTCTTTCATTGCAGTATATATCTTTTCCAGCCACTTGACATTAATATCAGACAATTTCCTTAAACATGATCTTATAACACCAATGGCCATTTTACCTTTCGTTAATGCCAGTTTTTTCTGTTCAATTCACCTACCATCACAACTCAATCTTACCCCCAAGTAATCAAATCTCCTAATGACCTCTATTTTTCTTCCATTTATTTCCTATTTCTCATCTTTTCGCAGACTATATCTTTTTAAAAGCCATGATCTTTGTTTTCTTTTCATTTACTTTTAACCTCCATTTTTTGTAGTAACTGCTTGCTGCCTCAACAGCTGTTCTCAACCCTCCACATGTTATAGAACCAAGTCATCTGAAAGCGATAACCCTGGATTTATTATGAATAACTGTGAGTGGACCCTATTTTTCGAAATCTCCTCTAGGGTGTCATCTATATAAAGGTTGAATAACACAGGACTCATCTTATATCCCTGACTTACCCCCACCTATGCAATCAGCTAATTTACTTCTCTGCAGTTTGATACAAAACTCATTTTCCTGATATATCTTTTGCAGTATTTCAAAAAAAAATTAAGATCAATAAGAGGACTGCTGTTTTCTAGCTTCAAACCTATTTTAATCTTACATGAAGCAGTTTTTCTTCCGTCCATTTCTTGCCGTTGAAGTTACCAGCCTTGTTACTCTGGATACAGTGCTCGCCTCATTTTATCTCTGGGAGCTTCTGGATGCCCTATCTGTCCATATCTATTGGACACGGGACATGTCATGTGGAGTTGAGTACTGACAGTTGTTCGCTTACTTAACTAAGCAAGCCCCTGGGGGTCGCGGATTTCTCTCCTAAAATACACTATTGGTTCCTAAAGACGCGACACCGTATTTAATTTCGGATCTGTTTCCTAATAGTCAATCCATCACCCGGATGCTGATATAGCATATACCGTCGGGCTCTTGCTGCATTCAAACCGTGCTCGATTAAAACAACCACTTGTGCTTTGACACCCGGCCTAGGGCAATGCACTTGTATCTCGTAAGGTAGTGAATGTAACTTAGCTACCGGCCAAAAGGAGGAAACACAGTAACCACATCTCCTATCTTGTGTTACAGCTACCTCGTTAGATACTATGAATACACCAATGATAAGACCAGAGGGGAAGTTAGTACAGGAAGCTACGTAACCGGTATTACGGCGAGAAAAGAAACACAGCAAAAACAACGAGCTACTTTCTGTCTGTTTTACACTGTACAATAATTTAGAGTGTCAAGAGGTTGTTTAAATTTTCTTTTCTTTCACAGGTAGAAATCTATTGTTCATATTTCTATTTTGTTTTTATAGCACTTTCATGGAACCTTTCCCAAGAGAAAAGTCTCTGGCATGATGATTTTATAACTTGCTTTCTTATACGTATTTTCAATTCCCTTAAAACAACATTGAAACGTTGCAAAAGAATATTTATTTTTATCATACAAATTACTTAGTGTGGTATTCATATTATAACTCTTCATGATACCAAATTCAAAATTGCAGTGCGAAAATATGAGGCTGTATTGGAGTAGATCTGACAGAGGCGAATGGCTGTAAATTAAATTTATTTATATTCTCTTACTGAATAAATTGTTTTTGTAGCTTTTTTCAAAACTAAAGTTTTTATTTTGTCTTCATTATCTGTCATCATTTTGGCTTAAATGATAATTTGAAATACAAAACCTTTCGATGGTATTGTTTTGTACGCGTTTATAGTCAGTATGCGATAGTCAGTATGGTTGAGAATGAAAGTGATTTAATTATAATTCTCTAACGTTAGGTTCAGCATTTTCTTAATATATTAAATACCGATTCCAAGCTCACGGATTTAAATCCGTCACAGACCGAAGATTTGTAGGTGTGCTTCAAAGCGGCAACCCCATCTCAGGAGATTTTCCAGTATGTAAAAGAACTCCTGAGCACGAAATTCCGGTCCTGCTATGATTCTGACAACTCAGAACAAACAGAACAAACTAAATAATTATATTTAACATATTAAATATGATTGCATTAAAAGTTGGCCGGATGCATGGAAAAAATAACCTTTCATGAAGAAACTATCTCTTATCATTTCATGACATAAATCAAAATGTCTCCGAAGTTCATATCTTCGCTTTCGTCAAAAATAAATTCAAGAGGTATACGCATATAATAAATTAGGTTCTGCGCTTTAAATGCATCAATACTTATTTTAAAATTAACTTTGAAATGTATAAACTCGTTTCTAGGCAATAGGAGGACGTAGAGGTGTCATTCCTACCACTTATGTTAGTGGGGCATGTTCAAATAACTTTGGATCAAACTGCACGTATCCATGTGGTTTCCAACAATCCTAGAATAAAGTTGGGTAGATTAAGTATTTTTCTATAAATTCTGAAGTTTTTTCCATACTTTAATTCGCCTTCCTATATCACCTATAAAAATTAAGTATGTTAATTGTATAAATTACGTTACATTGGACGTAACACGTAACCGCCATAGCGTATGAGTGCACAAAAGACTTGGGTGCGATATGACCAAAAATGTAAAGGTAATGGTTAACGCCTCTCCAAAGAAAACAACTTCACTTCAGGGAGCAGTGCCCCTGCCCAAAGGAATTCTAGGTTCTCCTCGTGCAGAAGATACCATATAAGTATAGATAAATGAGCATAGAGAAGTGAGTTCATAGAGAAGTGAGGAGAACTGCAAGCTATAGGAATGGGGCACTTTTAGAGTAGAAAACGCCCAAATCGGTAATCTGTAGAGCAATTAATCTCTGCGAAGAATGTTCCAAAATGAAAACGTCAAGGTATGTAACGGGATTATATTTTCGTTCATCTTCAACTAATAAGAAGCAAGCCAACTTTTTGTAACATCCAAGTCGAGTTTTAATCTACTGAGAGTCGTGAGATCTTTTCTCAGGTGTGGATGCGGATTTTTGGTGAAAATAAAATTTAGATGAGTCCAATTTTGTAATATATTATTTAATTATATAATATGAACTATGATTCACTGTTATCTATTATAAATATTGAATAACACTTTTTGAATCTTATTAATTTTCCTTTTCAATTACAATCATCGTAACATCTTTCCTCCTTCTCCAGCAAGACACAAGATTCTCACTTTTTCTAGATTATTGATTTTCTTGTCCCCATAGTAATTCCCGCTTTATTTTGTGATTGGCCGATTCACTGACACGTCATCACACCACGTCATACCCTACTACTTCGGCCAATCACACAACTACATACATTTTTATATATTTATTATTCCTTCGAACATTACTAAACAAAAATACTGTTACAAATGCCCCTCTTCGAAATATATGGAAAATAACCAAACAAAGGAATTAACAATCTGTTTCCATATATTTCGAAGAACAGCCCCAATTAACAATTTCGTTTGCACCAATATTACACAACACCAATACAACATACATTGGATGAAATATAATAAATGAACATTTAACAACAATAAATTAACATTAATTAAAATACAACAATATATTGATGTTTAACAATGTTTTATTTTTATTATTATTTAACACACACATAGTATATATTCAATATTGTTTCAATTACTGTCAAGGCTTTTATGTGTATAGGGATCAGTATCATTCACTTTAAATGTGTGTGTGTATTTGTTACACAGTCCAGGTTTTGAACTAAATGCTTTTCTATTCTTTAATATACACAGTTTCAACTGTTCTTTTCTCGCTTGGTCTAAATTGTATGTGTTTTCTAACTTTACTTGTAATATTCTCTGGCATTCTATTTCTTCCTCCACTTGGCTTCCGCCGTTCTTATCTTGTATTGTATATAATTGGCAACAATGCTTTTCAAGGTCAGTTACATTATTTTGCAATCCATCAATAATTAAATTCTTCCCACAATTTTCATTTTCATCGTATTCAATATTACCATTTTCTTGCAAGAGTATATCTTCCACAAAAAACCTTTCATTATTTATATTATCCCTGTTCTCTTCTTTTCTTCCATCTTCTTCCAATAATTTTATTACTAATAAATCATTTTCTGTCTTAACCTTCATTTCATGCATTTCGAAATTCAATACACTTTGCCATTCATATAATAAATCATTACCCACAATTACATCTCTTGCTAAATGTGGAATTACCAACGCAATGAAATTGAAATTCCATTCACCTATTCGCCCCTTAATTAATACTTGATATTTAATCCTATCCTTTTTCTTCCCAATTGCAGTACTGCAGTAAACGTTACACACATTTAAATATTCCACTTTATAGTTAGCTAACAGATTTTTAAACAATTCCTCACTTATCACAGTAGAACTGGCTCCAGTATCAATCAAGGCTGTATATTCTTTATCCCATAGGTAAATAATTATCTGAGGTGGGTTAACTAATTCCTTATTTTTCTGCAAGAGAGTGAGCTTATTTCCGTTATCTTCAACTTTCAATTCGCCCTGTGTCATCCTCACCGAACCACTTTCCAGAGCACAAAATGATTTGGTTTTTAGTTTTCCATCTCCCTCTGATTATTACTTTCATTGTTGGTTAGGTTGGTGCTATCGTTTATACTCACATCATTCTCTGTGCTTTGTGTATTTTCGACTCTTTCATTTTGATTACTTCTTTCAAATCTCACACCCCTAAAATCTCTTTGATTTGCACTAAATAAACTAGTACCTCTACCCCTATTAAAATTACTTATTCGCTGATTATTTCCTCGATAAAATCTTACATGGTTTATTTGATCATTTCTTCCAATTCTCGTCGACTGATTGTTATGATAATTCCTTTGCACATTATTTTGAACTCCACTTCCTGTTCCGGGAATTACAGATTCATAAGTTCGTCTAGGATCATAACCTCTTCCTTCAAATCTTTTATTTCTCACGGGTGCCCCGCCCCAATTTAAACTCGTCCTATTATTCCTATTATTTGTAGGTTGTGATTCCTGTCGATTTCTTCCTCGCTCAATATGGACGTTATTATAGTTACCATCACAGGATGTAGTATCATTAATGAGGTTATGTGCTTCAAATTCGGATAATAATTCAATCATATCAGAGAAATCGATAGGCTTAGCCACAATTAAATGATTTCTGATATGTGGTGGATAATGACGTATTAGAATGTTGACAATTTCTGTCTCAGAAATTTCGGGATTGATCAACTTACTTTTGTTTGCTAATTTTAAGAAATATTCAGTCATAGAAATCCCTTTTTTAAACTCAAACCTACCCGTTGCTAACTCAACTTTTATTCTTCTTTGTCTCTCAGGTCCCCAAAATCTATTTATAAACAGATTTCTGAAAGTACTGTATGTTTCATGTGAAGCCAAAGTTAACCTTAACCACTCAAGAGCATTTTTCTTCAAACAGCGTTTTACTATTACCATCCGAAATTCATTGGGAATTCTCTTAATACGGAAATATTCTTCCAATTCCCTAAGAAATACTTTTGGATTATCACCTGATTCCTCATCAAAACTTGGTGGACTAATATCATTCAGTGAATAATGTACACATTCATTTTGACCTAGACTGTGGAGTTGTGTGTGTGAGGACATGTTCTGTGTGTTTCTGTGATAATTAATATCATTATCTGGACTCACAAAATCACTACATTCACTTACTACATCACTAGACTTCTGATGATTGCTTAATTCACCTGGTAAGTCACAATCGTTTATATTTGTAATTCTAGACATTTCTTTCCCGTTATTTACTTTTCTAGCCTGTAATGCAATTACAACTTGTGTCAATTTTCCTAAGTTATCCTTTTCTTTTTCAAAATGTTCTTTTACCTCTTTAATTTGCAAAATTACTTCTTCTTTTGCTTTACTTATCTCATCAATTTGTAACTTTATTTCCTCTTGGTGTATCTTACTTTCATCATGTTGTAATTGCATTTCAGAACAAATTACATTGATTCTTTGTTCTACTTTATCTCCTAATTCTTCTCTTTGTTTTTGTGTTATTTCTGCCTGTTGTATCCTAAATGTTTCTAACTACTTTGTTTAATTCCATTCTTATTTCTTGTTTCACAATGTCCTGACCTAACCTAGTTTCCTGAATTATCTCTCTCAACTCATTGACTTCCTTTCTATTCTCATCCTTATTATTCTCTATGATCTGCATGAGCCTTTCCATATTATCCCTACACTCTTTTCTCCCTTCTCTAATCTCCTGAGAAATTTCAGATTTTAATTCCTGTTTTAACTTCTGTAATAAATTAATTTCTAAGTTACTCACATTTTGTGCTAGTTCCTGTCTTACTCCTACATCTAAATCATTCATTTTCTTAGTTAAATCATTTACATTTTGTTCTATTTTAGAATCTAAATTACTCATTTCTGATTTTACATCTTTCATTCTAGAATCTAAATTACTCATTTCAGATTTAACATCTCCTATTTCTGATTTTAAATCATTTGCATTTTGTTCTATTTTAGAATCTAAATTACTCATTTCAGATTTAACATCTCCTATTTCTGATTTTAAATCATTTGCATTTTGTTCTATTTTAGAATCTAAATTACTTAACATTCTTGTTATTCTTTCCAACATTGACTCATTATCTATGCTTAATCTTGCATCCTCCCTATTCATTCCTACACTATCAGTAACTTCTCCTTCCACTATTATTTCTTTTCTACTCGCCATCTTTTTAACTATTTTCTGATTTCTTAACAACATAAATCTACTACTAATACTATTATTTTTTTTTTTTTTTAATTTCACTCACTTAAACCAGTTCTCGTTTTCTTCTTTCTTCTCTCTTCTTTCTTCTTTCCTTTTAAATTCTCACGGAACTGCACGATGCTTTAATCTCCTCTTCTTTATCCTATTCGAGCCCCACACGTTGCTGCGCCATTTGTAACGGGATTATATTTTCGTTCATCTTCAACTAATAAGAAGCAAGCCAACTTTTTGTAACATCCAAGTCGAGTTTTAATCTACTGAGAGTCGTGAGATCTTTTCTCAGGTGTGGATGCGGATTTTTGGTGAAAATAAAATTTAGATGAGTCCAATTTTGTAATATATTATTTAATTATATAATATGAACTATGATTCACTGTTATCTATTATAAATATTGAATAACACTTTTTGAATCTTATTAATTTTCCTTTTCAATTACAATCATCGTAACATCTTTCCTCCTTCTCCAGCAAGACACAAGATTCTCACTTTTTCTAGATTATTGATTTTCTTGTCCCCATAGTAATTCCCGCTTTATTTTGTGATTGGCCGATTCACTGACACGTCATCACACCACGTCATACCCTACTACTTCGGCCAATCACACAACTACATACATTTTTATATATTTATTATTCCTTCGAACATTACTAAACAAAAATACTGTTACAGGTAGAAGACTTGAGTACTTCAAATTGATACAAATCTTCAACACAGAAAAAGTCCAACTGATTTAAAAGTTGACAATCTAAAAAATGGCTTTATAAAACATTAAGTTCCTTATTAGCTGAACTTTAGACATTTAAATTTGTGAGTGAAAGAAGGGTCTAAATTCTAAGAAATTTATAAATAACACATTATAACTTAGAAACAAAAGAGTATTTCAATATGGAAAAGCAAAGTATAGTACTAAAATGAATCAATGAATGAAATGCTTATCTGAATCGGATAAGTAACAATAGGATATCAAAATAGATGTTAGAATATAAATTAGCAGAGAAAATGGTAAGTAGATCGCCAAAGTATTTTGGGCAAAGTCATCTTTATTGAGAATGTAACAGCTATCATTTGTAGCATATGTGAAAATTATGTTACTCTGAGCTTTCAGTAATGCCCACCCCTCAATTAGCATTCTACTATAAAGTCTTCAGTAAAATCTTTAGTAGTCTTGCAATCTCTTGCAAGAAAACTGTTCAGCAAATGGGTACTTGTCTTCACATATTGGAATTCAGAAATTATTATTTTATATTTATTCTATAGTTGTACCATATATGACAATTAACATTGAGATAACAGCTTTTTTGTTAAATTAGCAATAGGTAAATAGTGTGATAGTTTATATCTTTCCGGCATGAATTTTTATACTCAAATCAATTAGCTCGTTCAACAGGCCCAAATGACCTCGTGGTCAACGGGCCCTAAAACACCACTAATCAATCAATCAATCAATTACTTCGTTCAATTCTGTTTATTTTCTCGTAGCATATGTCCATAAGCAAAGTGCATTTGTGCTGCTGTTTACTTCAAACACCAGTAACAGCAGAATGATATTTCAGAGCACCTTAAAAGATAAGAAATTCATAATAGGTTATCAGAATCCAGAATGGTGGCAATACTGTTCTCCAAATGTATGTCCTTCAAATCAGTTGATCAAGTGAACCAAAATCGTTCCTAAACCATACCCCTGGTAAATCATCTAAAGATAGATAAAAAGCGTAAATTAATAATGTTTATTATTCATGGAATTAAAAGTTTCTGAAATATAAGAGAGATCAAATAGAGCTGTTAAGGAGATAACTGGAATAATATTAATTGTATAAATTATAAAATATATTCATCACAAATTTTATCCTATAATTATAACACTTAATATTCAACCAAATTGATTACAGAATCACACTGTTTATGTCAGATTCCATGCTATTAGATTGGACACTTGAAAGTCCGGAAGCCAGACTTTCAGTCTCTAGCCAGATCAGGGCTGAACCCTCTACTGGCAGTAGAATGTTTTATGGGTTAGGGCAAATGAGGGTAGAGGGTTGTTTTGGAAGTTTCTTTTTAATATTTAAATAAGTTGTGTACTGAAACTGCAATGTTTTCAAGATTTATCATGAACTATTTATCCCTAAACATTGTTCCCACAGAACGACTAAGGAGGTTCAACATTTTCTGCTTGAAGCGCTGTGTCACTACAAAAACGGTCTCTCCAACTCCCAAAGAGAGGGATCTCTAGAGAAGCTTTCTTAAATCAGTTATGTCCTAATAATACTCTCTCCCACTAGAGCTCTTAATTATGAGTGATTACCACGGCGCTTGCTAGATGTCCCTAGAGTAAAATAAGCGTGCACTGGACGTCAACTGGCCCACAAATGCTGCCCAGGACACGTTTTTTTTCAGAATGTGGTGTAACCTTACATACGAACAAGTAATATCACTGTCTTTCCCTTCAGAAGAGGGTAGTGATACATATTTATGTACTCTCTGCCGGGTTGTACAGGCTAACGAGGTAAATCACACTATAGAGAATAACTCACCATAAAAATAATGTCAACAAAATAATTGTATAATTAAGGACCCGTAATTCTAATAGAAAGCTGCGCATTTACAAAAGAACAAAGAGGGAAAGAAGAAACACAGGAGTCGATTTTTTCTGAAAGAAGAAATCGATTTTGCTTACTCGTGTTTAGACAAGAAACTCAGTGTTTACACCGGCTCCGTCTTCAGGGATAACATGCTAGCCTCTAATTTTCAAGATCGTTGGTTCAAACCCAGACGAGAACGCTTACTTTTTGGGCGTAAAATCCTTAGTATGACTTCCTTCGGAGTGGAAGTAAAGCCGGTAGTCCCGTGTCGTAAATTTATGACATGCGAAATAATTTTAAGCCTGAAAAGAAAGTCTCTGGAAAAAATTAAGCGAAATTTCAACGCCAACATAAAATAAGACGCCGAGAACTGCAGTAGTTAAAGAGCGTGGATAAAGAACAGTTTAGTTGGGTTACCAACAGATTAAATAAATCACATTTTTGCAGTCAACATTCTTAACATAGAGTACGCACCTCTGAAAATGCTTAACTACCAGTAGCGGTCCATACAATAATTAATTATATAAAGATAACACCTTAACCATATCCGATTGTTACCGAGATCTGGGTGTGAGTAGGTAACTGCTGTATCTTAATCCGTAAATGCAGATATATTTTTACGTTTAGAGAACAAAGAACTTACAGTAGCTCTCCGATGCGCAGGAAATAGTTTAGTGGGAAGAAGATTTGGCTCTCGTATCCCACTCTAAGGTGTGATCTGCTTGCACCCTTACCTTGGATATGGTTTCATGTGCTCTTGTGGTCCACGATATATTTTAGACATCTGAAGTGGACGCTTCATCTCTTATTGGTTCCACTGTTTCAAACTGGACTTCATCCTCCCCACTTGAAGAATCTGTAGAAAAATCATCGCCTTCTCTCCTAAGTGAATTACTATTTTCTGCCCTATATCCAATAATCCATATTTCTCCACATACTTTGCTTCAGTTTTCTTCAAATGCCTACATCATTCTTGTGAATCCTTTCCTCAATGCGGCATATTTGCCCCTCTATTCTGAACGTATACGTTTGCCAGCTTCTCGGTTTCTTGCATTTGACCAAATAGGTTCAATGGGCATCAGTTCAGAATGATAAGAAGATAGACGTACAACGTTATGATTATATTCGTGGAGAAGACTATTTTGTGGTAGGATGGGTTTTAAATGAATAATTAAACTGTGAATATCAGGAGTGAGAACAGTAGAGACGTTAATGACATGGAACTGTTCAGTTGGAAGTTTTTGCCTAAACCAGTCCATCATTACATCTCTTATATTATTACTTCCTTAAAGTTGGTCTTTTTCTCAATTTGTATAATTGATTAACCGTTAGGCGAACTATTGTCTCTTTGAAATTTTGTAAGGCCCGGGTTCGATCTCAGGCGAAGGTAAAGTGAGATTTATGGTGAACTCGGCGCAGGGGCGAGTTTTCTTCCGGATCTCCAGTTACCCCGCTGTCTCATTCCACCGGTGCTCCATCTTCATCTCATGTATCATTAGTATCACCGTCTGTGGTGCCGCATGTAGTAAAAGCGGACGTTAAACACTACACATTTCAAACCACTAATGACATTTTCAAATATTTATGAACAAAATATGAAAATAAATAAAGCATGAAATGTTATTACAAGCGCAGATCAAACACACACACGCAATTAATAACACTAATCAGAATTATGAAATTTAATCCAGTTTAATTTTATAAAACACGGATGAACCTAAACTCCTTAAATATTTATGTTATTATCAACCTCTCGATACGTTACCATGTGCGTCTGGAATCACAAATAACGTTTCCTCCCCTAACAACAGAAAATGAACTCGTCCAATCTTCTGCGCATTTTTATAAAGCTGCCAGCTCATCTGAATCAAATTGTAATATTGTGAAAAAGCTAGGCCTTCTTTAAACTGGATACTGAGGATTTCCTTCAGCGCTAGCCGGCACAAGATTGGTTGGAGAGAGAGGAAGAAGCGCTACCGGCTCAGAAAGTATCTGAAAAGCCTAATCGAGAAGAACTGCGAATTCTCGAACCGACCTACCTCTGTGTCTCGAGCACTTTTTGCGTTCATATAGTTTATATTGTGACTTTGTGGGTTT
This sequence comes from Mantis religiosa, assembly GCA_030765055.1. NCBI lineage: Eukaryota > Metazoa > Arthropoda > Insecta > Mantodea > Mantidae > Mantis > Mantis religiosa. Next base: position 116,015,499 of record CM060952.1, read on the forward strand.
GTAGAATTAAAAGTCCAATTTGCCGAAACTCTAGATGTTCTTTATTTCCGTAGAAATACACTGTTCAATTCTCACGTAACAACATTACATCACATATACAACACAATCTTCCAAGGTCGATGACAATAACAAAGACCGTTCAGTTTACATCAGCTCTCGTTACAACAACACTTTCAGCTGTTCTCTGCTTACCTCTCGTAGGTCACTCTCGTTTTACAACTGTCCGCTGGCGTGTCACAATCTCTTATATATCTCATTCATAAATTCGACAGGTTTCCGGAACAAATAAGAAAACAACCTTTCTCTGTCAATCCAGATATCACTAGAACCTTCCAAACGTGAAATCCTAACTGTGCCGGCAAGTCCTTTATCTCAGCTGTCTTTATTTGCCGGCTCTTTGTGTACACTAGCCACGCTATCGTAGATAACGGCTTCGCGCTAACCTTTTATGTGCGTTGCCGCGACAATATGTAGTTTATAACCAAAAGAGAGAAGATTTTCTATGTTCGATACCCAGTGAGTGGTAGGAAAAGAGAAGAGGCTCTTCGGAGTAGTCTATTGCAATGCTCTCATGAGGAGAAACCGCAGATTGACTGTGGAAATGCTGAAAAAATTCATAATAACTGTTTTTCTCCCTTTCTCGTTAATGCTGACGTTAGGAGGCGCTCGGGTACCCTCAGAGCGAGGGAGCCGAAGCATCTGACCTGGAATGAAATCAGGGTTGAGAGGTCGGCCCAACACCTGAGATGAATGATTGATGGAGCACTTGGTGGAATGATGGTAGGGGAAACCGGAAGACCCGAAGGAAACCCACCCCAGCACCATGTTGTCCACCACAAATCCTACATTGCGGTCGCTTGGGTGAGAGCCAAGCGGTCTAACCACTGAGCCATGACGCGGCCACATAATAACTTTATCGTAAAATAAATGTTTCATTTCAACCCAACTTGAACCTCAAGTTGAACATGTGGAGCAATATAATAGCGTTTGCTTACCATTACAAATACCTAACGAATACGAAATTCTTTGGGTGGGGCCACATGACATGATCAGCTTAAGTTATTGAAATGTAGTTCACAGATCCGGTTTTTGACCTCTGGCTGTAAACTTAATTATAAATATTATCAACATAAAAGTGTTGGGCATAATTGCATTGTTAATTTACACTAAAATGCGTTTTTAGGACCAATAGCGTTTAACGGGTCAAAAAATGAAACACGTCCTCAATATTGTGGCACATAAAACACAATATTGAAACAAAGTAGTGCAAGTTTTGAAATTAAAGGTGCTCTATTATTAATTAATCTGAT
>CM060952.1:116017808-116067808 GCA_030765055.1 Mantis religiosa
GTGATGGAAAGATCCGCGATTATCATGAGTAGTTTATAATGTTGTTTTGGAGCTAAGAGAGACCCATTATATGTTCTCATGGCAGTGGTCCTTGGCCACATTTTACCTGCAACCCTGTTACAATTGCTGAAAAATTTAGAAAAGATTCAAAAGATATGCTACTTGTAAGAAGTGACAAAAGTTTTTGACATTCTACCTTAATTATGCAGAATTATGAGGGTTATGTTGACTACAGATTCCACCCATGCCAACAAGAGGAGACATGGTATAAGGTTGTTGAAACTTTACTTTTAAGCCTCTTACAGATAAATGGCTTGTAGTCTGTACCTATTCTAAATTTTGCGAGAAGTGTAGCTTATTTACTGAGATTTGTTTGAATCAGAGAAACTCTAAATTGGATTAATTCTAATTGAAGGGGAGAACTAAAATATTTGTGATTGGTCAAGAATAATTAGAGATATCATATTCCCTTTTATGTCAAATGGCTGAATTGCCTAATTGACCATTGTCTAAATTCTAAGATTTTCTGTACCACTTTTTCAGCAATTTCACCCTTGACGTCTGATATTTTATTGATGACTGATTCTAACTATATCCGCAAATAAAATGGTTTTCGAATTGTTCAAGAAATATAAGTCTTATAATATGATATTTAAATTCCTTTACAGCATTTTAAAGTTTCTCGTATAAAAAATAAAAAAGGTTTAACCCTTTTTCAAATAAATTTTCTGTTTTTAATAGTTTAATTTATAGATTAATAAATATAGCCCTGAATAAAGAGGAATTTAATAAAGAATATATACATATTGTTAATACTGCTTTAATGGTTTTAATAAAGATTTTATACAAAAGAATATTGAAAAATTTAATTATCAAAAGAACTGTTAATGATATTTCTACTCTTAAAAAAATTAATGATTATAATTTTAAAAAATTTACTTAACCTCCTTGGGTTAATAAGCATTTTCAAAAACTTTTTAAAGAAGCTGGTATAACTTTGATTCCTCAAAATAAATATAGTATTAAAAATTTATTACAATTTTCTAAAGCATATAAAATTCCTAATAATAAAAAATTTGGTATTTATCAATTTAATTGTTTACATTGTGATCAGGTTTATATTGGAAAGACGAAACGTAGTTTGGAAACCAGAACAAAGAACATTTTCGTAACATTAAATATAAACAAACTGATAAATCGGCCGTAGTAGATCATTTTTTGTCATTTAAGCATGAAATAACCCCCGAAGTTAAATTATTAAAACAATTAAATGGTCCCATAGATTTAATAGTTTGGGAAAAGATATTTATTTTAAAAAATAAACATCGCGTAATGAATTTAGACATACCGGCAGTTGATTCTGTTTTTAGGTTTGTTTCGTCTTCAGATGTTGGTAATGCTGAAAACATAACATAAGAAAATAAAAACCATGGTAACCGAGATTTCCTTGACAATGGAGTTTGTTTTGAACTGAGGACGAATGTGATTTGCCTTCGAAATCGATCATCATTAGAAAGAAGAAAGAAATATTAACATCAATTTCTTAAATTAAGTGGATATTTAGTAACAAATATTTATATTTGTGTAATTCCTCGTATAATATTTGAAAGATAGAATCAGACTAAAAGATTCATTGCCATAACCAGAATTTGAATCACGTATCTTCGGCTACTGAGGTACAACCGTGGCAACGTACTGTATAACACTAAATTTCTCAAATGACACGCAGTTTTTCCTATTAACTGAGGGCTCTTAAATTCACTTTAAATAGCACACCTCAATGGCAACTTAAAATGCTTTCAGTATCCAGACTTAATAGTTTACAACTATTCGACAATCATTAATAATTAATTATTTCTTCCACACATGCTTTGTGTAAGCTTTAACATTAAAAGTTTAAGTTCAATTTTAACTTTCAAATTTTAGTCTACACACGATATGCGTGAAATAATAGTTGATTATTCTCTGTAATAATTAGGGCCCGGAAGTTTATCCAAAAATTCATTAAGTTGTACACGAGTTAGTCATCAATGATGTTGGTAAGTGGAAAACGTGCCTTCAGCGTTTAATGTTAATGCAGACAGACACAGTAGCTTTTGTCATGATCTGTACAACATACTGGTGGGAGCAAACATCCCGTTCTGGAAAGTGGAGAACAGTTATTTTAAGCAGTTTTCATAAAAATATACAGGACAAATATTGCCATCCGCATTCACAAAACGCAAGGAATACCTAAAGGTGTGCTACGAGGACGTACTTTAGGATATTAGAAACTCCCTGTCCGACAACAGAATATGGGTTTCTATAGACGAAACAACAGATTGTATGGGAAGGACTGCAGCGCATGTAATTGTGAGAACACTGAGTACATTAAAGCATTAGTACATACATAACGCATATTATCACAACGAATTACTTTTTCATTTACCTTGCACATTGTAAATATTAATGATTCTTTTGTTTATATTCATATATCCGGAAAAGATGGATTTATTTTGTATAATTTATTAATAAATGTGCAATATATTCTATGACACTGTGTCCCTCGTGTCACAGAGTTTGATAGAGATATTGTGACGCAGACGGCGAACTCGCGTTGCCGATCGATAATGCGGACTGGCGGTGGTGGCGGGGGGGACGCAAGGGGTGGCACCTCCTCCTACCGCGCGAAGGTACACGAAGGTTCCAGAATGATTTCCCCCTCCATAATGGAAGGATCGAGAGGTTTCGGGGCGATCGATACAAGCGAGGCGACGTTTAGTTGAGTGAAGGACGTCGCGGCGTGCAGACGTGTAGCAGAGTTGAGTGAGTGACCGTGAGCCGGGCGGACGTGTAGTTGAGTTGAGCGGACGTGTAAAGACGAACTGGCAAGGTTGAATGGTGTAAATTGTAATTGTGTACATTAAACTGTAATTGGAATAAGGTGGAAATAAAGAACATTTTTGAGTGGTGAAATTGGACTTTTCATTTCACGAGCCCACAAAGTCACAACTGGTGTCAGGAGTGGGATATAACACAATGGAGGCAGCATTAGAAAAGATTTTAGCCGAGCTGAAACAAATGAAGACCGCTAACGACAACATCACCGAGAAGATGGAAGAAATGAAGGCCGAATTAACCACAGAAATGAGAGCAGCGAACGACAGACTGACCACGGAAATGAAGGTGGCGAACGAGGCTCTCGCCGCCAAGTTTGAGAAACGGTTGGCCGGCGTGAGGGATGACGTCACGAATCTGGGCAAGCGGATGGGTCAAGTAGACGACCGCCTTAATGATTTAGAGGAAAAGGCCGACAACATCGCCAAACCCCTCACCGGCCTGACAGAGGAACACCGACCTTATGTGTGGACGGAGGACGCCGAAGACGCTTTCCAGCACCTGAATGAAACCCTGTGCAGTGCTCCAATTTTGGGTTTCCCACAACCAGGTGGCGCCTTCATTGTGGACACCGACGCTAGCGACCATTGCATTGGAGGTGTCCTATCGCAGATCCGGGACGGCCATGAGCGGGTGATAGCCTACTACAGCAAGGCGCTATCCAAGGCAGAGAATAACTACTGCGTCACCCGACGGGAGTTACTGGGGATAGTAAAGACATTGGAGCACTTCCACAAGTACCTGTCGGTCAGCCATTCCACCTGAGGACTGACCGTTCCGCCCTAACCTGGCTATTGAGCTTTAAGAACCTGGAAGGCCAGACAGCACGTTGGGTCCAGAGGCTGCAGGAGTACGACTTCACCTCGGAACATCGTAGAGGGAAGAGCCACGGTAACGCTGACGCCATGTCCCGAAGACCCTGTCCAGAAGAGTGCGGCCAGTGCATAAGAGTGGAAGAGAAGGAGCGTGCCGCAGCAGTCCGAGTAGTTGTGGCAGTGCCTGCTGAAGGCTGGGATAGTGCAGGCCTGAGGAGGGAGCAGCTGGCGGACGCAGACTTGGGGTCACTCTTGAGGGAAGTGGAGGCAGGGATGAGACCAACCTGGGAGGACATCGCACCGAGGAGCGCCACCTACAAGTCGTACTGGGCCCAATGGGACTCGTTGAAGACAGAGAGGGCGTGCTGTTCCGGGTATGGGAGTCACCCGATGGAAGGCGCAGAGAGAACAGTTGGTACTTCCCCGGAGTAAGGTCCCGGAAGTCTTGGAAGAAGTGCACGCTGGTACTTCAGGAGGACACCTGGGAGCGAACCGAACGATTGACAAACTTCGGCAGCGCTACTACTGGCTGAGACTCCGAGCAGATGCTGGTGGTGCACCTGGACCGTCTAGCCCGCTACGATGGTGCTGTTTGGGACGACCAGCCTTGAGGAGGGAGCAGTGTGACGCAGAAGGCGAACTCGCGTTGCCGATCGATAATGCGGACTGGCGGTGGTGGCGGGGTGGACGCAAGGGGTGGCACCTCCTCCTACCGCGCGAAGGTACACGAAGGTTCCAGAATGATTTCCCCCTCCATAATGGAAGGATCGAGAGGTTTCGGGGCGATTGATACAAGCGAGGCGACGGTTAGTTTAGTGAAGGACGTCGCGGCGTGCGGACGTGTAGCAGAGTTGAGTGAGTGACCGTGAGCCGGGCGGACGTGTAGTTGAGTTGAGCGGTCGTGTAAAGACGAACTGGCAAGGTTGAATGGTGTAAATTAAATTGTAACTGTGTACATTAAACTGTAATTGGAATAAGGTGGAAATAAAGAACATTTTTGAGTGGTGAAATTGAACTTTTCATTTCACGAGCCCACAAAGTCACAATATGTTTTCTGGCTAACAATACACATTCTGAACATATTAACTTTTCGAAATCTCAAGATGCTAACTGCTTTTCGTTTTCTATTTTTTTCAGAAATCATCTTATTCTTAATTATAATGGCTAAACGTAAACTAAAATAATGTGAAAACCATGATCCTTAATTTTGGTTAAAAGTATTGAATGGCAATCAACACACCCATTGTTAAACATGGTTTGATTTGACGATTTTCCCGCCTCGGTAGCGTAGATGGCAGCGTGTCTGCCTCACGTTCGAGAGGTCCCGAGTTCGAATATTGGTCAGGGTGAGTTACCTGGATAAGGTCTTTTCCGGGGTGTTCCCTTATTCTGAAAGACGAATGTCGGGTAACTTTAAGCTCTATGGACCCTCGGCTCGTTTGAGCATCATTTCATTAATTCCATTCATCGTCCGATATGACAACGTTGGAGGACGTAAATAAAAAAAAATGACGATTTGAAGCATTTATTTTACATCAAATCTCATAGGAGTTGTCAATATTTCGATTATGTTATTTTGAATTTAGAAAATAATTCGGTGGAAATTATTTTTAAAAATTGTAGTAGAAAGGGAACGAGACTAAAAAGAATAATTAAAGGTAAAATAGTGATTGAAGGGCTAGAAGCAAAGGAAAATTAATATAATGAATGTGTTTAATAATAATAATAATAATAATAATAATAATAATAATAATAATAATAATAATAATAATAATAATAATAATAATAATAATAATAATAATAATAATAATAATAATAATAATAATAATAATAATAATAATAATAATAATAATAATAATAATAATAATAATAATAATAATAATAATAATAATAATAATAATAATAATAATAATAATAATAATAATAATAATAATAATAATAATAATAATAATAATAATAATAATAATAATAATAATAATAATAATAATAATAATAATAATAATAATAATAATAATAATAATAATAATAATAATAATAATAATAATAATAATAATAATAATAATAATAATAATAATAATAATAATATAATAATAATAATAATAATAATAATAATAATAATAATAATAATAATAATAATAATAATAATAATAATAATAATAATAATAATAATAATAATAATAATAATAATAATAATAATAATAATAATAATAATAATAATAATAATAATAATAATAATAATAATAATAATAATAATAATAATAATAATAATAATAATAATAATAATAATAATAATAATAATAATAATAATAATAATAATAATAATAATAATAATAATAATAATAATAATAATAATAATAATAATAATAATAATAATAATAATAATAATAATAATAATAATAATAATAATAATAATAATAATAATAATAATAATAATAATAATAATAATAATAATAATAATAATAATAATAATAATAATAATAATAATAATAATAATAATAATAATAATAATAATAATAATAATAATAATAATAATAATAATAATAATAATAATAATAATAATAATAATAATAATAATAATAATAATAATAATAATAATAATAATAATAATAATAATAATAATAATAATAATAATAATAATAATAATAATAATAATAATAATAATAATGTACATTTTAAGAAACGTTTTTTGAATGTTAAATTACTTAGAAAATTATTTAAAGAAAAGATTGTGAAGATTACAAAATACGGTCAACAAAATTGTGCAGTTGAAATATAACGTAAACCAATGAGAAATTATTGAATTGTCATAGCAACGGCAAATTCACTAATTTCAGACTAGCCACAGTTAGCGTCCTTCCGTACATAGACTTCGACAAGTAAAGACACAAAATTGTGATTCTGTACATGGACGCCTTAGAGAATGGAAGCAAAATAATCAGTGTAGAATCGTCGTAGAATATTGTAATATTTTAATATTGTAATTGTAGAAAGGAGTAGCCACGCTTCTGAAATCATGTATTAATTTTGCGTCACGACGTGTTTGTGTTCACTTCAGAAAGAATTAAAATTTGAATATTTGATGAGCATTTAAACAATTCTTAAATTTATTTAATAATTACTTCCATTCTATCCCTATCCGATACCATGCCCGAGGTAACAGATTTTCTTGCGACGACTGTAATAGCCGTGGATAACGACGGGAGGACATCTCAACCCAGAGCATCAGAACCAACTCTGAGGATAGGGCGCTGCATCCCACATCGAGATCCAGGAGCAACGCTTCAGCACTGTACACTATATCATAATCACCTTTAGTTCTAGTCGCAAATGGCTTTCCAACCTGGGGCTTCGAGATAATCCAAGTGCAAATTTTCGCAACATCATCATCACCACCACCACCACCACCATTAGAAATCCTGTCGCAGATGCATCAATGTTTTTCTCTTTTTTTTTCGACTTATGTTATTGAGAATACATGTGAAGAAATATCATGGAGGGAAAAAAATCTGATGTGTTAAATTCGTATAACACTCTTCTCCAATTCTTTAATAAAAATATTCTTCTATCTATCTCGTATTAATCGAGATAAACAGGTGCAGAAATTATTTTATTGCGTATTTCCTTATAGGATGGCTGTTCAATAAGGAATGGTCATAATAATTTTACGGTCATAATTTTTTGCACTAAATTTCAATCTTATTATATTCTGTTAGCTTAATGTGAAACAAACACGCCGCAGTAGTTTCATTGTTGGTACTCCTGGTTCCCACCTGTGAGAACCAGGCAAGTTCAGACATATTCAGTATCACCTACAGCTGCAATGAAGGTAACATGCAGTTAAAGTTGATGTTAGAGGATGATCCGGAGATTCTTTCAAACGTAATCACTGCTAATGAAACTTGGCTACATCATTTTGATCCTGAGAGCAAACAGCAAAGCTCAATGTGGAAATCTCCTTCATCTCCCTCATCATTGAGTAAAAGTGGTTGCTTCTGATGTGAAAGTTATGGTCATCTCATTCTTTGATATTCATGGAATGGTTTATCAGCATGTTGTACCTGCACACACATCAGTAACTGGACAATACTACAGGGATGTGTTGAAAACATTGTAAGTCCATATCAGGCGCAAAAGACCACATTTCCATGAAGCAGGCTGGATGCTGCACCACGATATTGCGCGGCTGCAAATATTGCCAATGTTGTTGATGAATATCTTGCAAAACTCAATGTGGAGTGCATCCCTTAACCTCCCTATAGTCCGAATTTAGCCCCATGTGACTTTTTTCTATTCCCTAACTTGAAGAAACGCCTTCGTGGGAGGCAATATCCATCATCAGAAGCAGTGGTGAAAGCTGCGGAGGCGATTTTGAAGGATCTCTCAAAAATGGTTTCCAGCATGTCTTTGAAGACTGGCAGAAACTCTGGGAAAAGTGCATCACATTCAGGGAAGACTACTTTGAGAAGGACCATTAAAATTATAAGTATCATTAAAGGTACGTTATCAAAATAAATGTGATCATTCTTTATTGAACAGCCCTCGTACATGAGTACAATGAGCATAGAGATATACAGTAATTTTAAGCAAAAGCCAAAACATTGAATATTTGCTCGCTATGAAATGACTAAATTTGCTTTCTCTTTGGATTTCAAGAAGGGAAAAATATGAATGACTTCCCATTTTAGAGAAGTATAAGTATTTGAAAATTCAAATAAATAACAAGAAATGTCTTGAAAATCATTAACTCCATCAGAAAGATTAAGTTAAACTTTGTGTGTTAAAATGATCTAAATTTCCTTTTGGTAGAATTTGTTAACATCTTATAGTTAACCAGTTATTGGAAATTCATTCATCCATTCAGGGGCTATTCCCAGAAAATTTAAGATGAATGTTGGAGTTTTCAGTCTGACTCTAAATTAATAAAAAGTTCATCTGTCATGAAAATACGGACAAACATGTGGTATTTTAATAAAAATTGTTAAGTGTCAGACTCAACATTTCGAGAAAAACAGGGTTCATGAAAGGGGTAGTTTTATGTGAGAAGACGCTCTTGAAAATCTTCGAGCATCATCTATAGAAGGTGAACTTAGATACGAACACACACACACACACACACACACACACACACACACACACACACACACACACATCCACACACACATACACGCGCGCACAAACTTTTTCTTTTTTGTGATCTCAGGATGTCTCAAAATATTTATTTCCAGTGAAACTTGAGTTTTTAATTTTTGAATTGAGTGCAACATTTTCTCTGCTCATTGTAAGTATGCAGTAGTAAAAGTAAAAAGAAAAAAACATGTATTTACCTATTAAATCACTTGAAGTGTGATACTAGTGGTTGGATTTATACACTCTATATTCCACACTTTGTTTGAAGTGTAAAACCTAATTTTAAAGCTTTCTCGGGTTACACATACACAAAAAGCTTTACCTCCCTTCTGTTCATTGATTGTGTATAGGTTCAAACACATCTCACCGAAATGTTCGTAAAAATTCGGTAAAGCTAGACAACTTTCACTTTACAGTTTGTCGATATCCTTTCAACATTCAGCCCTTCTTCGATTTACATGCTATCTGTTATCGCTTCTTGGAATCTGGAACGTGCTGAAAGACCTTTCCGTAGTTTTCTCACAAAGAAGGATGTGCCAGACCCCAGGGAGACCAAGTTATAGCTGCTTGACAAAACTTTATAGCTTGCACTTACACTGCTGCGAATGGCTTGCAAAGCTAAGTTTGAGCGAGCAAACTACAGCATTATTTAACGAGTGTCCTTAATGCTTTTATCAACGACTACAGGATGTAATTTTGCTTAACTCGTTACTGAGATTATCTTTATCCTCTTTTATATCTCGTAAACAAAATTTAACCTCCTCAAAATAATGGATGGAATTAATAATATGAAACTTAGCGGGACGGAACTTTATTAAACAGTGTTCTTAACGACCTTTCGTGTATGGAAGCGCATATAGCTAATATAATCCAATAACACGTGTTATTTTTTAATCTCAAAGATTTACCAGAAAAAGAGGCAAATTAAACGTAATTACTTACATTTAAATTAAACGAGCGAGTAGCCGAGTTGTTAAGACATTTACTCACTCATGAATGAGAGGACTACGGATCAAATTTCTCCATTATAGATCTCCCGTCTCAGGTCTTTGCAGATTTTTCCGAGTCCTCATAACTGACGTATGATGACAGCTAGATCTGGAAAGTTGTGTTTCCAGTTATCATTTCATGTACCATCAGTGTAGATTAGTTTTGGTGTCATATGCAGTAAGAACGGTATTAAACAAAAAAAATATCAAATGGGCTTAAAGATATAAATTAAAATTGTCGCAGACGCTTATGAGATAATCAAAAGTAAGACGGCATATTTAGTATTCTGTGTTAATAAAGATTGAAATGATATGAAATTTTTGAGATCAGTTAAGCGAGTAACAGAATGGGATAGATCAACTAATGAAGAAATAATAGATTTAAAAACTAGTGTTGTATCAGATATCATAGAGAATTATAAACGGAAATGAAAAGAAAATCTCAAAATGGATTCAAACAGGCTACCAAAAAAAGGCTAGAATACAAACTCAAAGGAAAAATATAGAGAGGAAGACCTATGTTAAGCTGGAAATTACACTGGAACCAAGCAATGGGTTATTATATGAAAGGAGAAGAAAAAGATGAAGAAGGAGGAGGAAGAGGAGGAGGAGGAGGAGGAGGAGGAGGAGGAGGAGGAGGAGGAGGAGGAGGAGGAGGAAGAGGAGAAGGAGGAGGAGGAAGACGAGGAGGAGGAGGAGGAGGAGGAGGAGGAGGAGGAGGAGGAGGAGGAGGAGGAGGAGGAGGAGGAGGAGGAGGAGGAGGAGGAGGAGGAGGAGGAGGAGGAGGAGGAGGAGGAGGAGGAGGAGGAGGAGGAGGAGGAGGAGGAGGAGGAGGAGGAGGAGGAGGAGGAGGAGGAGGAGGAGGAGGAGGAGGAGGAGGAGGAGGAGGAGGAGGAGGAGGAGGTTGAATGGGACATCAGAATTTAAAAATCTTCATCTCGAAATATTTCTCAATTAAATATTTAATATATTAATATGCTATTAATATAATATTATTAATATATAATAAATGTTTAATATATATTAACTTCTGGATTTGAATGAGACGATTACAGAGCACGTGCCCTAGTTTTAATTGTTTGACGCCCTCCATTGTAGGTAATATCAGGCAATGAATAAAATAGGTGAAATAGCCCTGGGACTCTGAACCCAGGAGCCTTAGAGCTTAGAGCTAACCAACATTCATCCTTCAGAGTAAGAACAAACACCGAATATAACCTTATCTAAAACTCAACCTGAGTACATTCGAACTCAGGGTCTCTTGAATTTATGGCAGACACGCTACCACCACACTACAGAAGCGGACAGAACGTGGCCTAATTGAGAGGTGGCGTTTAGTTACAAATGTCCGATGAAGTCGCATCATACTTCTCTATTTCAGAAAATGGGTTAAATGGATCCTTATCGAGAACCGAGAACGAGAGTTCATGTTCTCCAACTTTGATGAATAGTTATTGTATGTGTTATCTTTTTAGGTCTACTGCATTAAGTGAATTGACATCGTATATGTGATTATTCAACTGAAAGGTAGAATGAGCTAGAGTCGTGCTAATTAATGAAGTTAGAAAATCAAAAAGGAAGGTTGCTGCACGTTGACTTTGGTACTTAATTAAAATACAAGGTTTGTAGTTTGAGAGAGGCAAGCTAGTATCACTTCAGCGAGTCAGCTATTGTAATTTTGCTTAAGTTCGAGGACTCTAAATTCGATATATTTCATATATTATCCTCACTCCTTTTAATCTTGTAAGCAAAGTGTTTTTTCAGGATTATAGATTTATAAAATATAAAGTATAGGGTCTTCCAACAAGAGTATCCTATCTTTGGAATTAAATAAGACATGTTCTATAAATGATAGAGGTTTACTTTTTTATTTTGGAAAATATAATTAATGTTACTGCGTGTGGAAGAAAACATCAGTTAAGTTACCGCCACGACTTCGTTTTTCTTGTTGTTGCTTCTTTTTTAATTTACGTCCTCCAACGTTAAGTCATATCGGACGATGAATGGAATGGGTGAATTGATGTTCAAATGAGCCCAGGGTCCACAGAGCTTAGACTTACTGGGCATACGGATAAGGAAAAACCCCGGAGAAAACCTTATCCAGGTAACTCATCCTGACACAGAACTCGGTACCTCTCGTATGTGAAGCAGACAGGTAACCATCTACGCCTTCGGGCGGACGTATACGCTTGACTTAATTTTCAATGACAGAAGAACATAAATTAGGTCCAACTTCATGAACAACACGCATGATGTTATTCATAAGATCATTTACTGTTTCTGGCTTGTCGGCATAAACTCGAAATTTAACTTAACCACAAAAGGAGTAATCAAACAGCGTTAAATCATATTATCTCGGAGGCCAGTTAACATTTCCACCACGGGAAATGATGAAATCTCTGAACTTCTCCTTTAAAAGATCGATTGTTTCGAGAGCAATATGATACGTGGTACCATCTTGCTGGAACCAGATGTTTCTGAGGTCCACATCATTCAATTGAGGATCAAACGCCGAATCGTTCTCTCGCAGGAACAATTATGCACACCGTTAACTTCACGCCTTGCTGAATGCTGTAACGTTCCATGGATATTTGTCAATGCCAACTGTAACCACATGAAAAAATGACAGCTGTAACTCAACGGCGATCCATATAGGGCGATCCATAAAGCAGAGACCATATTTCAAGACTCAAAGCATCCCGGTGGGAAGTAATTACAAAATGAAGTTTTATTCTGTCATTGGTCTGGGATAATCGATATTTGTTTTTCGATGAAGTTTTGTAATTTTTTCAAGTGTAATGTCCTTAATCAGGTAAATCATATCGAACGATGAATGAATGAAATATGTGAAATGTCAAACGAGTCCTGTGTCCATAGAGCTTGAAGTTATTTAACATTCATCTTCATAATGGGAATTTAAAAATGTTTTTAAATTTGTGACTGCAGAACTATAGACTGGTATCAGTTACTAATAAACAATGGAAGTTATAAGACAAAAATAGATTGTAGGAATGCCAACATTGTTCGCCTCTGTGGTGCGGGGAAAAGCATAGTACCTCACATCCAAGAGGTCCTAAGTTTTAATCTTGGTTGGGTGAATCACCCAGGATGAGGTTTTCTTCTAGGATTGTTCCTTGTTCTTTTCTCTTAGTTTTAAGCTCCAAGTTCTCAGGTTCTATTGAGTATACTATTACATATTTCGTTCACTCATTCGCCGTCCCTATCACTGTCAGTTGAAATATGTTAAACTAAGAAAAGAACAGACAAGAAAATCCATATTGGTTCTGTCGGACCAATTAAGTTAATAAAACTCAATTATTTTTTCTTTGACATTTTTCCAGGGGATAGTTGTATGCTTTAATTCTATATTTTTAGTTTTAAATTACCCATGTGAGCTAAGCCATGAAGAAAAGAACAACAATTAGCAAAGCAGAAGACAGCTATGTTTATTTACATGATACATGGAATATTGAGACAACATAATATAAGCTGTAATCTGGGGCTTTCTATAGTAACTTTCTAATACTTGTAGGTGTGTAGTGCAAACACTGTGTAAGAGGCGGTCCGGTTTCCTCATTTGGTTAGACGTTGGCCTACTAATACCAAAGTCCTGGATTTAAACACAACCCAGACCATGGTGTGTAAATGGGCTTAAGAGCGACAGCCCCATGTGAGCAGATTTGTTGACATGTAAAAGAACTCCTATGGGGCAAAATCCCAACACACCGTGGTGCTGATATAACACTGGCATTTGATAGTACCCTTAACAAACCAAATAATTTAACTTTGTATTGTAGCAATGCCGAAGATATGATTGGCAATAACTGTTGGACTTTCTGCTCTGCTTTCCTTCAGAAGTGCAGACATTCTCACTTCTATTTGTATTTCATACAGATTGCCTACTCCCTAAGACTCCGAGAAGGGAGGCAAATTAATTTGCATAAGTGTATAATTATAGGTTTATTATTAGTTCTATTATTATTTATAAAGGTGTCCAATAGATATTTTATATATAATATTGCATCGCAGTAATTATTGTAAAAATATGCTGTTAACCAACATCTCTGGTTACTTTTGCTGTTTACATGTTTCTATGTAGTGCTTTTGTCCCATTTTCAGCTAGTGATGACTGTCAACTGACAACAAATATTTGGTTAAAGGCATGCTGTCAAAGAACTATCATAAAGTTCACATCAATTTAAATTCTATCAACATGATGTGTCATAGCTTCTACAAAACGCCAAATCCACAATTTTTTTCACTGTTTTGTGGACATTATTGTATTTGTACAAACAAAAATAGTTATTTTTATATCAACAGCTTACTGTTAAACATAAAAGAAACTTTATTCTTGTGCAAATTAATGCAAAATAATGCTGCTGATGCTTAAATACTCCTGTCTAATCCAAATTGCATATCCTGAAGTTACGTGGTAGTAATCAAAACATTAGCCTCGTACAAGTTGTTGCCATAGCTATGTCGCCTTCAGTCAGAAAAGCTTGGCGTTACTTGGTCAGCTAACTTCATTACACTGCAAGCGATTTAGAGCAGCAAAGCAGGTTCCGCATTTTCCATAAATTATATAGCGGCGGTTGGAGCGTGCAAAATATTACATCAAGAGTCGTAGTCCTACTGTCTCAAAGAAATGTTCTTTAAACTTGGTTGTTTGCAGTTGCTGTGTCTAAATGCCGTCATTAGTTTTAATACAATTAACTAGGCCTATTTTAATGTTTGCAGCGTTCTAATTGCAAAAATGTAAGAGATAGCTTTGAATGAGTTGTCTACGACTTCAGTTTCATACCAGGTATCGAACTGAACCTTCATCTGGGATATTCTCTCATATCATGAGTTCTTCTCCTTCTAGGAGGCGTCTGACCCCAGTCACCTGCTTACGAGTCCCGGGGGATGTTATAAGTCATCCATACGAGGAAGGTAAAAAGGACTTAGAAATGTAGTAATATATGAAGTATTTCCTGCTCCATGCCTTTTATAAGATGCGCAAATCACCGCATTAAGGTGCATTATCCATTTTCATCCTTTAAAGGCATTCATTCGTGCATGTACTTTCCGCTAATATAGGGAGAAATTCACATTCACTACTGTTTATACATTTTTATCAGCAAGAAGCGAAAGTCTAGCAGCACATAACAGTTATGGTTCACTTCTTCTAAAATGGGTATTAGGGAGGAATGTACCACAGTTTTCATGGGAAAAATGGGACAGTGTATTTCTTCTCCAAATAAACATATCTTGGTAGCTAAAACTATTTTAACCAACATTTTTTGTTTATTACGGAATACAATACTACTTAAAAGAGCATCTGAGATAACAAAGAAATGTATTTTAAACTACTATTGAGACTAATGTAGAAAGTGCATAAGACAAACGACAAAGGCTTTTATAATTCTTTCTGAATCTTTTCCAACTTAATGTGAAGAAGCTCCTGACAATATGGCGTTATATTTCATCGTGATTCTTATGTCCAATCGTCTTCCTTAAATAGCGGTATCACTGATAAAGTATTTTCTAAATTGATGTAGAATAGCTTTTGGTTTTACTCAGTCCAGTTGAGAATTTACTCCTATCAGTACGCCTCACTTTAAAATGTAGAATGGCAACTCTTGGTAAAGAGTAAAATAGCACGATGTGATTGGTTTAAACTTTAAAGGTTTCAAAAGACACTGTTTTACGCCTTCTTTTAGCTACCCAAAAGCAACCCTCCCAGGAACAACATCCCTATTGTGATAAAATTGGAATCTCGTTATCGTAGGGTTCGGTAAAACGTGATGAAAATAATTGGCGAGGTTACAGCGGAAAAGAGGAAGCTAATCACTTAACTGTTTACAAAATGGAATTAGGAACGCTCTACCTCCTGTTTTCGTTTTTCACAGAGTTCGATACAAGGTTTTGAAAAGTATACTCCAAAGTGGCCTTACGTTGATCTGTAAGACAGAAAGGATGGATTTATTTGTAGACATCTTTTTTCATACATGAGTTTAAGTTACTCTTTTTTAATTTTGCTAAAATCTAAGTACATATAAAAGGCGTCTTCGCCTTATTTTCATTTTGACTTCTTTTTAACTGGCTTCTTAGCCTTTAGCTCATCAGGTAGTATAATATTGCTAATTTCAGAAATGAGATTCATGTGAATGTAGAAATTATAATCAAGTCTAAGCTATTATGCTAGTATTTCCAGCACATTGTAGCCATTGACCTCAATCTCTTGGTGTGCCCATTTTTGCTCCTGACAAATGCCAGTAAAATAGGATTTGATCCACACAGGCAAAAACATTTCCACCTGGTACATCAGCGAACCTCTAATACAAGCATATCTTCAAGCTGTAACGTAGACCAGCATTGTTTTGGCTTTAAGAAAAGGGGAGGTATTTATTTATCTGTTCAGTCGTGAACCATTCACTGAAGCATTTTAATGTCGTCTTTCTTCTTCACAAAGGAATCAAAATCTCCAAGGAGTCTCTCGTAACTGATCCCTTCTAAGTTTTTCTTTCTTCATTTTACCTTACCTCCTTTCTCAGTTCAAGAACACATAAGCTAAACAGTCTACCAAAGAATTTCCTTCTTTAATGACATTCCAGATAGCTCTAGAGTTCGTTCGTTGCTAAAAGCTGAACTAAGAAAGAAGCTCAACCAGTAAGGAAGGAAGAAAGGAGCAGTATTTTAACAAGAACGCCGGAAAAGCAAAAGGCAAAGAGACTAACTCCGGAAAGTGAAAAGAACACGAAAGTTAAATCAAGAAACGTTCTCGGACATCTTTTAAAAGAGAAAAAATAAACACATTATGATTCTGAATATCTTCACAAAAAATGTCTCTTCTTTTATAATAGCGACGATAACAGAGTTATTTCAGAGCTATGAAGAGGGTGAAATACACTAATAAGATAGTTCTGTGAACATTCAAATAATAATTTGTTTTCGTGAAGTTTTACACGGATGTGCTACATGATGTCAGAAAGTTATTTAGCTTTAATGTGATGTTCAAATAACATCTATGCCAGAGATGCCCAAACTTATGAGAAAGAGGGGAGGGCGTCTTTGCCTCCAGCTACTTTTCGTCGAGCTATGTCATAGTCGTGCTCCTCAAACCTTTTTCTTGGACCTCTTCCTAAAATTTATCTTTTTTATTCGAGGGACACCTTTATTCCCTCTGAAATATGGTATTTTTTTAGATGAATTTTTGAATGGCATTCAATATTTCCCTACTTACTGTAACTAGAGAAAGTAAAAATTTGTAATTGGTAAATTTTACTTTACCTTCCAGATCTGCGCGACACTTGTACCAATTTGTATCTGCCTCTTATTGATCCTTGGCCTCTCTTGCTTAGCATTCTTTGTAATGTTAGGGTTTGAGAGTAGGTAACTTCAAACCAGCCGCTTAAGAACTCCTATTTCTGTCTATTACATTTAATATCTAACTGTTTAATGTACTTACACATTTAAATTTGTCAAATTTATTCAAAATAAAAATGTATGTAACAACCTTGCTTAATTATTCGCAACGTGTTAACAAAAGACGTTTAATGGAAGTAAAAGGTATACCATTCCATCAGCCGCCGCCCCCCCCCCTGCCACATTCCTTCCCAAAGTTCTCTCAGCTGCATGAAGTTCCAAAGTTTAATAGCACAGTAACTAAGTTTTGAAAAAAAATATATATATACCATGAGGGGTTCCTAAAGCTGTGAGCACTTTCCTGACTATCCATTGCTTTCTTACATGTTCCAGAATCGTGAGAATAATGTATATTTGATAACTAATGGAAGGCATTCTTGTCACTCCTGATCTAAGTGATCGTTTATAACCAGAATTTTGCAAATTTAATCAAGATGATTTCACCGTTGTGCAGAAAACAAACAGAAGTTCCCTAGACCTTTCTTGAACCTCCCCATACTTTGCTAATTATAGCCTTAGAAGTATTTGGCCTAAATCGGGAGTGCGATATGAGCACAATGAGATGGTAATGGATTTCTGTGCAAATGGCTATAGACATGTCCTGCTTTCTAGAAATACTGAATAACAGGACACAAATATCTATACATTTGATAAAATTTACATAGTTCATTTTGATTCGTAATTTTCAAAGTATATCAAATTATACCTTTTCGAATTAAATATTATTTAGTTTTTCTTTAAAATAATTTTAACTCCTACTTTATGCGCTTATTTAGCTGGTGCACTTATATCACATACATTTTAAAATACCTATGTAGACTTGATAAGCATCTCATTAACCACAATTCATTTTGTTTCATTTATTTTTATGCAATCTTTCACACAAAATTGTTTGAAAAAAATTTCTATCTTTGAAGATGAAAAACAGACTAAGTCAACATCTAAGTAATATTTGATAGAATTTATCAATGCTGGAAGGTTAAATTACACTTGCAAAGTGCAACTCTACGTCCGGAACTCCAACTACGAATCTTCGGTTTTAGTGCCGATGCTCTACGGCTGAGCTATCACGACGGTACAGTCTGAACGTCTATTACATCACTTTTTATGATTCAGTAATTCCATAAATCCTCAATTATTGTCATATTATCTTCAAGTACAGTTTTATGGTTAACCATAATTGAATCGTTTATTTCAGAAACCACCTAAGTGCGCTTTTTCAACTTTCGGAAAATTAAGAAAAAACTGTTTTGCAGCTTAAGTATAGGTCTAGTCTCCTTCAAATATTTGTTTACCAAATCAAAAGCATGCTACTGAAATAATCTAATGTTGTTTTTCTTCCCTTCCTTTAAGTTTTTGAGTCATATATTTTTGAAAACTTTGCATTTATGTGGTTTCTCCAATAAATGAGTGTATCCAAAGTGATTTTTTAAAAATTATTATTGAAATTAAGTCAAACCAATATTATTACCTGTTTTGATATAAAAGGTAAGTAACAGACACACTTAAGTATAAAAAAGAGTGTTTCTATTAGGCCTAAATCGAAAAATACAAGTAGACTACGCGCTACAGTATGTCTATATACAAAGATCTGGCCTTATTCACTTATTCAGCTTCTGGCAACTCCTTGTCAGTGTCCATCGGATGATAATGTCATAAAAGGCTTCATATCCGACATTGTATTCCATCAGCTGTTTTATATCGTCTATCTGTTTTTATTGGGACCTAAAACCAAAAAGTAAACATACTTTCCCAAAGGATAAGCTTTCTCTGTTGGTAGTTCCAGAGGGCTGGCAGTTTTAGCAATGTGAAGGTAGATGTTATTCCTCCAATGAATTCGCTTCCGACCACTTTTCTCGGAGTATCCTTGTAGAGAAACTGCTTGTAGAGTACTTGGACACTTTGAATGGCTGCTTATTTTCTTTGGATGCTTTCCTGCCGGATTTTTCGTCCGAATTTGGCATTTTCTTATATGGTTTAGGCCACCACATTTGAAACTGAGAACATCGTCTGATGTAAGGTGATCAGCCAGACTTACTAGCTTTTAGCATGAGCTCTGCATATAAATCCTGTCCCATCTTTCTCAAGAGACGCTTTATGCCTCCAGAATCTCTGTCGCATGGGGAAAATGAGTGGCCACGTACAGGGTAGTTGTGAGTTATTGTTACAGCGAGTCACAAAACACGTAATGTCATCAAGGCCGCCAACCGTCACGAGTGAAATTTACCGCAGAAAGAACCTAAGCGACGGCGCTTGGGTTCTTTCTGAAATAAACGAATTATTTGCAAGGCTGAAAATGGCATTACTGATATGAAACATAGGTTATTTCTGCACTTAAAGATGTATTTACCTTTAAATTGTACAGTACCACCAAAAACACATTTTTCTATATTTTGTCTCTTAGCTGGTTTCTGAAATAAACGATTCAATTAAACTTTGTTTTATTATGCTCTTTCACATTGATCATGTGTAGCAAGTGCTCTTTCATTGGATTTTTCAAATCTGGTATAACTCTCGTCTTAGCTTGCACACGGCCAATGTGAAGGAAAAATTATCAAAATTAAATTAGGATCTTTCTGTTATAAAAACAATAAACAAAAAAATAGTTTATAGAAAATATGTACAGTGTCTAGGAAAAGCATTCATACCTAATTCCCTTGCCATTATGGAAATTTGACATTCATTATTTTTGAATAAATGTTAAATTTGAAATGTTATTTTCCTGTTTGCTTTAGCGTCACTGTAAACGCAATGTCGCAACATCACTGAATAGGAGCCAAACCGGTATTCAGTTATTTCAGCAAGTGAGCATTTGAAAGCAAATAGAAGTGACAACACTGCCGGTGAGTGCTGGCATAACAAAACAACCATTCTTCAATCGTTCTTTCAGTGCACGTCACAAACATTTCATGTCAAACATATGGAAGAGTGAAGTCATCAGCTGTTACTCCAATTTAGATTATTTCAGTGCAGCCAGTCTCACAAGAGATGATTTCCACATTCGTCTATTTTTAAACGTGGCATACAAACAAGTGTTAACGTTCCAAGAATTATATTACACAAGTTTCATCCCTGTATCGTAAAAGTTTCCTTCGCTCGGCTTCTGTACCAATCTTCTGATAGAAATTACTCTGGTTCTTTCAAGTGGAACAAGCGACTAGTATCTTGTTGCTGTCGATGTTACTTGCTCTCTTAGTATGAAGAGTCTCATGTACAGAAAGTCGCGTTTGACAGTTCACTTTCATTTGCTTTTATTTTCTTCCCTGCACTGCTTCTCTTCAGCACGACATTGTTCGTGCTGTGACAGCATCATCAGTTGCAACACTCCCTTCTCCTCGTGTGACAAGAGTTTGGTCTTGGGACTTGTCTATTGTGTTGGGAGCTTTTTTACATGTTTGGTTTAATGTGCTTTTAAGACTATAAATAAATAATAGCCATTATTAAGATCCTTTAAGGGAATTCAAACTTGAATTCTTCGGAGTTTTAATGCACATGCTCCAACTTATCTCTGCACCTAAACCATTACAATATATGACTCTTCTGTAAGCAGAATGTTATATTCGAACCAGGGCTTTGGAAGTTATATCAAAGTGTTTTCCTCCACAGCAAACTTTCTATTCGTTAAAAAAGCGAAATGAAATTTTCTTAGTTGTTTGATTTGTATATGTTTTCCTCATTCTTTTTTTTTTTTTTTTTTTCCTTGTTGCATTTATACCTCACCTTTAACCCCAACGGTCATAGCGGCGGACGTTCTCCTTTGAAACATATCGAAGGTGTTAACTCGTATTCGTTGAGTTTCAATGATTAGATCACGCACACATTCGCACTCTCATTGACACTTGCATACCCTGAGGAAGATGAGGAATTATCTTGGTCGGAGAAAAATCTGAACCTGGGACCCCTAGCACGGCAGGCAGGTGCTCTACCGACTGAGCTACGGGGCCAGCCTCCTCATTCTTGTGGCAGGGTTGGAACTACCATTCACAGCGGTATGTTAATTGTATTGACCTCTCTTCCCTCAATGTTAAATTACTTCCTAATAGCAATGGAATTTCAGTATTAATTTTATCTCAATGCTCTCGAATATTTTGCACTCCTATTATATTCCACATACACATCCGGTAATGTTTTGATGGACGTTCTGGAGTGAACCATTGCTAGCTTTATTCCTCTACGTTGCTTGACGTTTAATTTTCCGCATTCTCTCCCTCCTTCCCTCTCTCTTTAGAAAAGCCAAAAGCAGAAAAAGGAATAGGCAAAAACTCCTGTGAGTTGAATGCAGGATGGCTGGATTTTTCCTTTCGCTTCGCCCCTTTGGCGCCACTAGGGAGCTCTATACTCCAGTAATGTGATTGTGCTGTATTCCTTACATTTTCCATTCCATATGACTGGAATAACAGACGCTCGCATTAGATTTCTTAATGCATTCTTCAAAAACTATTCCATGAGAAGTTCATACATTTTGTGTAGGATACTTTTTGCTTTATAAGAACTGCGCACCACATCAACAATAACAAATCCTCCTTCCATTTCTTTCTTTTAAGTCGTTATAAAAGAAATACCTGGTATGTTTGACATTATAGAATAGAACCCAAATGTTAGTACCAAACAAAAGATTTTGTCTTCTATCTTCATTAACAGATGGTGTTATATTAACGATTTCACAATTATGCGAGTAGTACGAGAAAGTAACGAATATGGCATTGGATAGTTCTCACATCCAGCGGCATACCTATTCTCTTCAAGTGCAGGATAGTACCAGAAAAATAAAATATCGACTTGTCGCAGCAACCTGCTCATACATAAGGTTGCAAAAGAATCTACTCTGCAGGCATTGTAGAGTAGCACTGACATAACACAACAATCTGTAACTTCCATTACAGATAGTTGTCCTTTTAAGCATGTCGTGTATCGTCTTAAGTTGGTACTTTAGTATCAAAATGAAAATTTTAGTGACAAAGCTAATATTTGAACCACGAATCCATGATTACCCTGCTCCTATTCCAATCAGCAGAACGTGTGGTATATCCTTAAATTCCTAAATGACTCTTTTTGATAAACTTTAAGGTCTTTTCAGTAGTTAAAATCCTGGCTGTTGTATGAAATCTTTCGATATAGTTCTACCTGTTCAGCTTATTAATACTAAATGGCATACTGTAAAGTCTTAATTAATCCACACAGTTTTGTGAAAAACCTATCAAACTTATCCTTGAATTACTAAAATTCGCAATACTGTCATTATCCTGATGCAGTGAATTCGGTTCTTCCAGAGTGCGTCTTCTATAAGCGCATCA
Source organism: Mantis religiosa (assembly GCA_030765055.1). Taxonomy (NCBI): domain Eukaryota; kingdom Metazoa; phylum Arthropoda; class Insecta; order Mantodea; family Mantidae; genus Mantis; species Mantis religiosa. The sequence goes on from CM060952.1 coordinate 116,040,318, forward strand.
TAAACAAAAGGCACCCAAAGTGGTGTCCCGGTGGGTTTTCTTCTAGTTTTCATTTTATCAGCTTCTCCAGCAAGCTAAAGGTGAAAACTTTATTACTTTCGATGACGCTGAAGTCCATTTAACTACCAACAAATTATCTATAAAAAATCATGTTACTAATTCAAGAAACCCTAACCAGTAATGGATTCTTTTATCGGAGTTAGAAGAAGAAGTACATCTTCCTCATCAGACGTCTAGCAGCTCAAGGTCTTCCTGAAAAGAGATCAAGAAACTTCACACCACAGGGAGTTTCCAGTTGCCCAGGTCCAACGATGTCATTCCTTTGGCCGAGACTGCTATAAACCTCTCAGTTACTAAAGTTGGTATGGAAAATCAGAATATTGCTGATGGGCGGAGCCACAAGCCTCTTGGTAAGGAGGAAGAGAATTCTACCGTCAGCAGGTGCAGTAATGGTCACTGACGATGACCACAAACGTGGTCGAAAATATTCCAGAGTTCAAGAACAACAGAACTTAACTGAGTACTCTTCAATATCACCTACTCATATAAAACCAAAAACGATGTCTCACTTTAAATATTTTGTATACTTATATATTAATATACTTATATATTAGGTATTTAGAATAACCTTCTCCATAACTGACACATTATCCTTTTCATCACCCTCATGCCAGTTATTGGACTGTTACGCCTCCTTGGATATTCTCTCCAGCCCTAAGTTCTTCTCTCTACAACAGACATCTGACCCCCAAGGACGGACCGAATCCTTCATTGAATGGAGTAGAGTGTGGCGCTATCATTCTCCCATCCAGTGGGAGCTGATTCCTGTCTAACTGAAGCCAATCACAGACATCATAATATGTTCCCTACGGAGAGTAAATGAGTTGGTTCACTTAAATCAGTTGCGATGTCAGTCTGATTATTAAATGGACTATAATAGCTTAATTATTTGAACACAACCACTCTCAGCTAGAAACTAACGTGTCATTCCCACCAGCGGCGGAAATTAAATTGCATAGAGTCTGTATGCACTAGGGAAAAGCATATCATCTCCCTTCTACAGAGAGATGTCAGTGCATAGGTTCGCGTGACACGGAGGAACCTTAATGCAAAGAACATATTAGACGTTGCTATGCATATCAGAGTTGTCAGTAATAAATGCTCTATCTATCAAAGCCATCTGACACTTTCTTTGGAAATTTTGTCTCATGAAGTAGATTTTAAGGAGTAATTTGTACAAGAGTGAATAAAGAAAGTCGGGTGAGTGCACATATGATTTTTATATTTTTTTCTGGAAAACAGTTATTTATTACTGGTTATAACCTTCAAATATTTGGGGGCCAACAGAAGAACAGAGTAGCATAAACAAAGCACCTATGAATTATCTACGAGGGTGGTATGAAAAAATCTCGGCCTCATTCATAAACCGCGATACTACTTGCATTATTTATTTCCTTGCGTTGGTGCACATGTTAATAAAGCCTATGTAAAATTACAAGTCATTTCAGGCTATAATTGACTGTAGACAGTTGTTTGAAGCAGTGGAATTGCGCATTGCTTTGAAAATGGAGAAATGCGAGTATCATGCGGTGATAAAATTCTTCGTAAAAGAAAGTTTAACACCTACTTAAATTAATTTGGGGATTATGAATATGCATGATGATTCTTCACCTTCAGTTTCACTGTAAAGAAGTGGGTGGCCGATTTCAAACGTGTCCCTGAAAGAGTCCAAGACGATCCACCCGAAGGACGCCCAAACACTGTAACCACACCGGAAATCATTGGAAAAGTGCATGTCATGATTTTGGAAGATCGGCGTACAAAGGTGCGTGAAATTGCCAATGCTCTTGGAATTTTAAAGGAACGTATTTGTCATATTCTGCATCAAGAATTAAATATGAAAAGCTTTGCGCAAGATGGGTGCCGCGTATCCTCACTGTGGATAACAAACGCATTCACACGACACTTTCTGAAAAGTGCTTGGCGCATTTTCGGAAGAGATGAATTGACTTTCTGCGCCGATACGTCACAATGGATGGATAGTGGATTCACCACTACACCAGTTGAGACAGTGGACAGAAGCTGGTTCTTCAGCTGCAAAGGAGGTGCGGTGAGGAATGTGCATCGGCGGGAAAGTGTTTTAGGATGGCAAAGTAATTTTGTAGACTATCTCGAAAAAGGTAAAACCATTACTGGAGAATACTACACTCAACTTCTAACCAAATTGAATGCAAGTATTCTGAAAACAGTCCCAGGTTAAAAAAGAAAGAATAAATATGTTCAATCAGGACAATGTACCTGCCCACAAACGTGTTTTGGCAATGGGGAAATTGAGAGATCTATGCCACAGATTTGGCTCTCACGGACATCCATCTATTCCCAAATCTGAAGGAATTCTTCGGTGGTAGGCGCTTTTGTCCAATGAAGAACAAATTGCGGCTGTAAATGGGTACTTCGCAGCACTTCCAGAGGAACACTACAGAGAGGGGATAATGGCACCGGAACACCGCTGGACAAAATGAGATTATGTTGAAAAATAAAACTAAATTGAAAGTACGAATTGTCGATCACTATCAGGCCAAGAGCTTTTCAGACCACCCTCGTATGTAGAGGTAGACAAACACGAGGTTTACAAATACGAGGATGACATTAATTCTTTCTGTTATTGTTTTCATATTGTTAGTAACAACAGGTGGTATATTTGTTATTCAATGATAAATATTTTCTGCATTTTAACTATTCTTCCACACTAGCCGTGTTTAGGACAAAGTTCCCAAAGGTAATGGCACTATGACATTAAATTCTTTAGTCTGTCCACTTTTCGAAACTTTGTCCTACACACGGCTAGTGTGGAAGAATAATTAATTTCCATTAATTGACCTAATAGTTTTATAGACTATAAAGCTTGGACTTAAAGTACAGCAAATCTGTTAGTGGTTTAATGAGGAAAAATATGCGTCAGTTGTAGAATTAATATCATGTCATGGTAGTTCAATGGTTAGGAGCAACCGGACGGAGATGGGAGATCCGCGACTCAAATCTCGGCTACGTCATTGAATTTTCAGTGCAGCACCTTCTGAAAATATGTTGGTTTGATATGTTTAAGAGCAAAAATACAATACATTCTTAATCTCGAAAACAAATATCTAAACTAAAGGTTCCATTCATATAAAAATGGCATTGTCATTGTATATACCTATTCCAGTATAAACCAAAAACAACCATTAACAACAAGTTGTAACATAGGAAAGAAGATCTTTATCTTATTCCAGCAGGAGTAAAGATTTACATTATCAATTTCATATGGGGAGGGGTCTTAAGTATAATATCCTTTAATTTGATAGGCCAGAACAGACAATGAATTAATAAAATAAAAGGAATGATCATAATGTCTTTAAAGTTATTCCTGTTCGTGTTTTTAGGTTAAGTCAACTTAAGTGGGTCACTTACTCTACCGAGATTCGGACTCGGGACCTTGAAAGTGTGTGTTTAGTAGCTCTATATCCGCTCAGCATATCAGTTATATCCATTTACAAAAATAAATGACGCCATTAACACACTGTTTTTATTTCTCATCTGCCCTCACCATTTACCACCCCAGAGCGTTATTCACTGGTAGTAACCGACAAACTTTAACTCAGAACACCGGTCCAGAGTTGGTTTAATTGGCAAGTAGACCAGACGGAGAACAAAAACAGGATTATGTGAAAGCCTAGAGCAGCATAAAACGGCAGAAATAATCGGATAGCATCAACAAAACCAAGCTGCTTCTCCATGAAGACATTAGAGAGAGGTCAGAGACAAGAATGTGCCAGTCCATTTTACCAAATAAATTCGCATTATGCTGCTGGCTAGTAGGTAGTGAATTACTGAAGTTAAAATAATGGTGGATCTGATTACCAACAAAATGTTCTACGGATCATATTCACATGCACCCTTTGACAGAAAAAAAATGAGCATGGCCTGTTGGTGTCACGGAACACGTCTCTTTAGCTTCGTCCTACTGAATCTCTCAAAATAATAATAATAATAATAATAATAATAATGATGATGATGATGATGATGATGATGATGATGATGAAGAAGAAGAAGAAGAAGAAGAAGAAGAAGAAGAAGAAGAAGAAGAAGAAGAAGAAGAAGAAGAAGAAGAAGAAGAAGAAGAAGAAGGAAGAAGAAGAAGAAGAAGAAGAAGAAGAAGAAGAAGAAGAAGAAGAAGAAGAAGAAGAAGAAGAAGAAGAAGAAGAAGAAGAAGAAGAAGAAGAAGAAGAAGAAGAAGAAGAAGAAGAAGAAGGAAGAAGAAGAAGAAGAAGAAGAAGAAGAAGAAGAAAGAAGAAGAAGAAGAAGAAGAAGAAGAAGAAGAAGAAGAATGAAGAAGAAGAAGAAGAAGAAGAAGAAGAAGAAGAAGAAGAAGAAGAAGAAGAAGAAGAAGAAGAAGAAGAAGAAGAAGAAGAGAAGAAGAAGAAGAAGAAGAAGAAGAAGAAGAAGAAGAAGAAGAAGAAGAAGAAGAAGAAGAAGAAGAAGAAGAAGAAGAAGAAGAAGAAGAAGAAGAAGAAGAAGAAGAGAAGAAGAAAGAAGAAGAAGAAGAAGAAGAAGAAGAAGAAGAAGAAGAAGAAGAAGAAGAAGAAGAAGAAGAAGAAGAAGAAGAAGAAGAAGAAGAGAAGAAGAAGAAGAAGAAGAAGAAGAAGAAGAAGAAGAAGAAGAAGAAGAAGAAGAAGAAGAAGAAGAAGAAGAAGAAGAAGAAGAAGAAGAAGAAAGAAGAAGAAGAAGAAGAAGAAGAAGAAGAAGAAGAAGAAGAAGAAGAAGAAGAAGAAGAAGAAGAAGAAGAAGAAGAAGAAGAAGAAGAAGAAGAAGAAGAAGAAGAAGAAGAAGAAGAAGAAGAAGAAGAAGAAGAAGAAGAAGAAGAAGAAGAAGAAGAAGAAGAAGAAGAAGAAGAAGAAGAAGAAGAAGAAGAAGAAGAAGAAGAAGAAGAAGAGAAGAAGAAGAAGAAGAAGAAGAAGAAGAAGAAGAAGAAGAAGAAGAAGAAGAAGAAGAAGAAGAAGAAGAAGAAGAAGAAGAAGAAGAAGAAGAAGAAGAAGAAGAAGAAGAAGAAGAAGAAGAAGAAGAAGAAGAAGAAGAAGAAGAAGAAGAAGAAGAAGAAGAAGAAGAAGAAGAAGAAGAAGAAGAAGAAGAAGAAGAAGAAGAAGAAGAAGAAGAAGAAGAAGAAGAAGAAGAAGAAGAAGAAGAAGAAGAAGAAGAAGAAGAAGAAGAAGAAGAAGAAGAAGAAGAGAAGAAGAAGAAGAAGAAGAAGAAGAAGAAGAAGAAGAAGAAGAAGAAGAAGAAGAAGAAGAAGAAGAAGAAGAAGAAGAAGAAGAAGAAGAAGAAGCCGGAGGAGAAGGAGGGAGGAGGAGGAGGTGAAGAAGAATGTTCACATTCTGTGTTTTGTTTCATATGTTTCGTACATAACCGCATAGGAATCCTTCGTTTTCTTGCACGCTGTAAACTGTGCAAAAAAAATTGAATAACATAATTGACTCACAATTCAATCGAGGTTACTATATGTGCGCAGATAGCCGAGCGGTTACACACAAGTAGGTACGAGGGCTGTTCAATAAAGAAAGATCATACTTTTTTAAGGTCATAATTTTTCGCACTAAAATTCAATCTTACTATATTCTGTTAGCTTAATGTGAAGCAAATACGCCGTAGTAGTTTCATTGTTGGTACTCCTGGTTCCCGCCTGTGAGAACCAGGCAAGTTCAGACTTGTTCAGTATCGCCTACCGCTGCAATGGAGGGTAACATGCAGTTAAAGTTGATATTAGAGGAAGGTCCAGTTTCTTTCAAACGTAATCACTGCTGATGAAACTTGGCTACATCATTTTGATCCTGAGAGCAAACAGCAAAGCTCATTGTGGAAATCTCCTTCATCACCAATCTCCAATAAAGCAAAAGTGGTTGCTTCTGCTGGGAAAGTTATGGTCATCTCATTCTTTGATATTCATGGAATGGTTTATCAGCATGTTCTACCTGCACACATATAAGTAACTGGACAATACTACAGGGATGTTCTGAAAACATTGCAAGTCCATATCAGGTGCAAAAGACAGCATTTCCATGAAGCAGGCTAGATGCTGCACCACGATAATGCGCGGCCGCATATGCCAATGTTGTTGCTGAATATATTGCAAAAATGAACGTGAAGTGCATCCCTCGCCCTCCCTATAGTCCGGATTTAACCTCATGTGACTTTTTTTCTATTCGCTAACTTGAAGAAACGCCTTCTTTGGAGGCATTATCCATCATCGGAAGCAGTAGTGAAGTCTGCAGAGGCGATTTTGAAGGATATCTCAAAAATGGTTTTCAGCATGTCTTTGAAGTCTGGCAGAAACGCTGGGACAAATGCATCGCATTCAGGGGAGACTATTTTGAGAAGGACCATCACAATTATGACAATGAGTAAAGGCACATTGTCAAAAAAAATTGTGATCATTCTTTATTGAACAGCCCTCATATATAGGAATTAGACCTTCAAAGGTTTGAATCCCAGACATGATTTTGATTTTTTTTTACTGTGGAAATACGAAATGTGTCTTGCGCACATTGTAACGTAACCTCCAATTGATAATGCTCACACATAAAACCTGAGACACTCTACTCTGTTTTTAAACCAATTGAAACAAATCTTTTATTCCTATATGTAAAATAAAATACCTTAAATAAATAAAATAACTTAGTAACCGGTGTGTGAACACCCTGCTTCAATTACCACCCTCATTCGGCGAGGAATGGATGAGACCAAATGCCTAGTGAAATTTTCACGAGAGAATACTTCGCATTATATACCAGCATCATTCGAGTGTTTGTTCAACCAGTATTAAGATAATTTTCTAATAACATTGCATTTATTTGAAAACATAAGAATACATTGCCTACGTTTTTATACATGAATAGCTTAAAATATTATTAATTATATTCTGCAAGAAAAGCATAAGGCATTCCTATTAAAGTAACAATAATAAAAAGAAACATGCACATCAAGGATTCGGACTCATGTTCGTACACTTACGAACACATACGTTTTATAGCTTGGCTACCATACATACGGCCAAGCCGCAGAGCATCTCCCTGTTTATCGCATAGCTCTGAAACGAAGCCAGAGTGGTATCAAAGCACATATTGCAAAAATTAGTTCTTTCAAACCAGCCTGTGAAGGCCAAAGTATGGAAAGGTAGACTCAGACAGGAAACTTCAATGCCATAGCCGGGATTCAAATCATTGAACTTTTCAGTCTAACTCTACCTTTCCAAAGCGTATATTGTGAACGTAGCGTCAGCGAAAGCTTCCAGTGTATTCCAAATCCAACTTTGTTTCTGTCAGCTTCTTTTTTTTATTGTCAAAGGTGTATATTCTGCCATGGTAACGAGTGAGACTCTCCTGTGGGAGATCAGGGTTTTATCCCCGTAGATCGCGCAATCTAACTTGAGAGTGATATTCCCTTGTCGCTTAGAAGAATCCTGGGGTGCTTACTTTCATAACACAGTTTTTTTTATCATTTTCCTTCATTCCATTTCCTTATCATGTTTCAGGTGTAGGTAGTGCCCGGCAGATAGAGCATATGTTTGCGCACTTTAAGCTCTTTTTCATGGCACCGGGCGGCGTTTTGTGGCTGATGACATCACGTCACATGGACGACTGTCAATAGCGGCTCTTGCACTTCGATCTAAAGATGTTTGCTACGCCTATCTCTTACTAGGAGTCCAGTGTCCTGAACGCTGGAATAATATCCAGGAGTAAAAGTGCCACGCTAAAGAATGAGGTCGAACTTTCCGTAGCTGAGAACCAGAGCTGCTACGCTCTAGGCCAAGATGCCCTGGCAGGGATACCTATGATAACTATACGTGTCTGTATCTAATAAGCCTACTGCTCGCCGTAGAAATTATAGGACATTATAGTAAGATTTAAATATTAGACATTTAAGATTCCTGCCTCATCCTGATTCAGTATATAGATAAATATTACATTCTGTTAATTATGATTTTTGACAACATATTATCTCTTTCACCTATTGTACTTCATGTATCTTTGAGCAGTTATTCGTGTGTGTGTGTGTGTGTGTGTATGTGTGTGCGTGTGTGTGTGTCTACGTTTTCAACACAGATCATACCGGGTGAACGATCCTTCACGCAACCGATTTTCGCTTGCGGCCTGCCGGCGATGCTAGTCGCTGTGTCTTAGGTGCGGGTGACAGAAGCTCCGCAGTAAATATAGCACAATTTGCCACCTAACTTATTTCTAATATACAAATACATAACAATATCATTTAAAAGAAAATTATCACTTACGTTAACCAAGGAGATTTTGCCTCTCTTCCTTGTTTAAGTATTTCCTACAGCTGCTTACGAACAGGCTCATTACGCTTTACAGTAGCCTCTGAGAAATAGAATCAGAATATCTAAAGTGTACGGATAGGATTTGTATGCTTTCTCTTTCAAAGTTACCTAGAGATAAAAGTCCCAAGAGGTTAAATCGGTGAATCGAGAGGTCACGTATTGTTAGTCATAATTCTCTTATGAGTTTCCTGTAATGAGAATTAGGCTATATGTGCCGTCGTATAATCTTACTGAGAGGAACTGGCCATAAAAAGGTAGCAAAATGTATACCTCTCATTGCTAATGGTTTCCAAGAAAACCTAGGACTAATTATTCTATCTCTCTCCCTCTCTCTCGTCGCTAATATCGTACCATACTTTCATTTTTTATCAGGAAGGTGTTCCTTTTGTGTTATTAAATTAGGTTTTATAGAACTTCAATAATTTATTTGTGAAATTCAAACATATTGTGAAAGCAGTTCCAACGTCTCCTTGCTTAATATATGTGAATAGTTTAATTCTCTTTTTAAGCGTTTATGTATGTTAAAAATAACATGTTACAAATCGTGCTATATTTATTAAGGGTTTCCTATCACCCGTATCGTCGACGCAGCAGCCAGCTTTGCTGACGGACCGCATTCCATAAAATTGACTACGTGAAAACCCAACAAGAATCCAGGAACATGCAGCAGGATATTGCACATCTTTCCATAAGCTCATGAACGGGTGTAGGAATTACTGAGCAGTTGTCTTCAGGTTATCACCGCTAAAACTATTACTAGAAACGACAGCAGCAAATTGATGGGGAGGTAAACACCGGTTTGAGTGCTCTCTGCAAACCCAAAAGACAGGTGATAGGACCTGTGATGTCACTACTATGGCTCTAATGCTTGAAAATCCCTAAGGCATGCTCATGAGAAATAACATGCACATCGTTAAATATTTCAAAGCATGCTGCTTGAGATACTAAAGAATTTAAAACAAACATCAGTGTATATTGTGACTTTGTGGGCTCGTGACATTAAAAGTCGAGGTTACAAACACCAAAAATTGCTCTTTATTTTCGTAGAAACACACTTTAGTCAACCTGACAGTAGCAGAATTTCGTCACATACACAATACAACTTGCAAGGTCATCAACCACAAAGTCCACTTTTATAGCTGTTCACGCACACGCGTCCAATTACCGACTGGCTCAGTGGCGGGCGGCGGCTCCTTTTTATAGCTTACTCACTATCCAGAATGTTCTCAAACAATCGAAACTGCGCTAGAAGAAAGACGAACTCTCCAGAAATTCGTCTCCTTCCCCCCACCGTTTCGGCAAGCTTTTATCTCCGCAGTGCACTGCTCGTCTCTTTGAACTCGTCGCCCACGCCGCCTCGAATCAACAATGCGTTCGCGACAATATTTTACAAATCGTCAATGCCACCAACATTTTGCCCGCCTCGGTAGCGTGGTCGTTGCATATCTGCCTCACGTTCAAGAGGTCCCGAGTTCGAATCTCAGTCAGGGTGAGTTACTTGGATAAGTTTTTTCCGGGGTTTCCCTTATTCTGAAAGACGAATGTCCGGTAACTCTAAGCTCTAAGGACCCTGGACTCATTCGAGCATCATTTCACTAATTCTATTCATTGTCCGATATGACTTAACGCTGGAGGACGTAAATTAAAAAAATAATAATATGACTTCTACATTTTAACAAAACTTAGTGTTTTCCTGCAATGAATGTTTGTACGTTTCTTAGAATTTCTAGTTACATAAACTTCATTACGAATGAGTAAAACCTCAAAAGTCTGTTCAAGATATAAATTGTAATCCAATTCCAAAATCTTAGACAAAATTCCTAGAACAAATTTGAGATCCTTCTATTTAGGATTTTGGAAAATGTTCCGAAATTCAATACCATGAGTACATCATAGCTGTCAAATTTCAGTTTAATATTACTTTTTATCCAAGTATTACTTTCTCTACTACTAGAAGTATTGTATTCCACCCAGAAATTCGATATCGAGATACAGGTTTTGGAATCACCTGTCTAAAACACGGTTTTTAGAAAAGCCTCCGTCTGTTTGTATATGTGTGTTTTAGGTATATGTAAATGCGCCATTAGTTGCGCATGATTCTACATTTAATTTGTGTTTAAATTATTTTAAACGCACATTAGGATATTTATTAGTGAATAATTAAATACATTCAGCAATGAATTAACTACTTGATGAAATTAATTAGTGATAGTGCAAATGAATTCCGAACGTTAGTTTTCACTACATATCCTGGATAAGAGAATTAAACTCCTAATGTTACGGAGAGCTAACAGTCCATATATTTCCCCTGGAATGGAATTGTAGAAGGAGTTGAAACAGAAGAGCGTTGGATGAAGGTAGTAAGATGGATAGATGCTAGCCGTAGCTGTTGCCATTTTGTCTCGAAATCCATTAACTTGCCGCGCCTCTGCCGCAGTTTGTGCGATGAACTATTTCATAAGCAATACTTACTTCATTGCAGTATATGCGAAGCAGTTGTTGAAAGTTCCTAGCACGTACATGAAGTATAATGCGCAGGAAAAGTCTTTAAAATTTTGTACATTACTTCCTACGATGTTCTTAAATCCTACTAGCTGATAGTTGAATTATGAGATTTTCACGCACCTTCTTGAAAAGTAAACGATTACTCTACAAATGAATGCTAAATGTAAACGTATACAGCAAATTTAATGACATGGGTCAATTGCACACTTAAAAGCCATAGGTCTGAGCGGGATTTGAACTCACGACTTCAAGAAGAGCAAGCTAAGCACCTAACAAACTAAGTCACCTAGAGCGACAAGCGTCCTCTCTGAAAACGTTAAGAATACCTAAAAACTGATAACAGTAGCGACGATAATTCTGTACCGGTTACCTACTTTCTTCGCGCACCTTCTGCTAGCGCTAGAAGATGGAAGACAATGCTCAAAGACCATATTTCAAAGACTCGTCTTTACTAAAACGCATATCTTAAGATATACGAGCACTTCCTCATCGTAGCCACTGAGAAACAACAGATCTTCTTTACTGTTTTACCTCTTTGCTTTCACAAATGTTTTAATTTACAGGAAAATAAAAATCTGGGGTGATGCCTTTGTGGCTTGTAGCGCATGGAAGTGAGTTAGCCAATTCTCGTATGAAGGTATGTTTCATCGTCATAGATAACCGACCTTCCTTTGTCTCTAAGCCTTTTATGGCACGTAAATGACACGCGCCAAATTCTCATATACCTTTCGTATAACAAGATCCTGTTGCTCCTTGTTTTCTTCCACTTGAAATCTATGCCACATAAGATAGTCTTTAAACTAGTGCTTCCTCCTTTAAAGTTAATGGAATCTTGAGGTTTCAGGAGTCCCAAATTTTGACAGAGGGTACAGTTTTCTCCTGAATATACAAATTATAAATTGTTTGGTGAATTGCACACCTATCAAAGTAATCAATGACAGTGATTGATTCTGGTACACGAAGATGTTTCAAAGGAGGTCATTTGTGCCTCACATTTCTCCACTTATTTAATTATTTTACGAAATTTTCTCTCAGATACTTTTGTTGCTGCACTCACCCTCCCTTGCATTTTATTACCACATCGCCAGAAACTGCTTCCCGTTTCAGAATAAATTGATATTATTAATAACTTCGCGGTTTGGCTGTGAAGTGTTTTTCCACCAAGTTTGTTTGAATTGGAGACATTTTAATCTAAATAATAAAATATATAAAAGCAAACAAACATACACACAGACAAAACGCTAATCACCAGTGCTATTAAGAATCACAATTTCTAAAACTTTAAAATCTAAACGTGATTGCACCGAAGCATTAGAAGCTACCCGGTCAAACCTCTCCACGATACTGTCCATTTCAGTGTACTGCGCACGACCGAGAGTGTAGGCTCAGCAACTGGATTCTAAACGACTGCGCACACGGTCTCCACAGGCACAGAACCATCGTCCGCACTGTACTCGTTTATCTCCGCTACCCTCTAGTTGCTAGCGTCTAAAACAAGTTTTCTCACTCATAATGTCTACCTCTGTGGATTAGAGGTAGCCTCACATTCAAGAGGTCCTCAGTGCGAATCTCGGTCAGGGTGACCTATCTGGATAAGTTACATTTTTCCGAGGTTTTGACTTATCCTGAAAAATGAACATCGGATATCTAAGCCCTTTAGAACCTGGACTAATTTGAACATCACTTCACCTATTTCATTCATCGTCCGGTATGACCTACGATGGAGGACGCTAATTAAAACAACACACAAATTAAAATGATATTTTGATATACGAGTGCAAAATTTATTTCCGTCTAAATCGTCCCTTTATATTTACATGCTATCACAATAAATTCATTGTGGGAATCATCATATTACTATAAAATAACATTTATGTTATTTAAATTGTATTTGTAACCTATATTCGACGCCATTCATTTTTTAACATTTTGTGTGGTAAGGAATTCTTCATTCTGTTGCAAATTAATATAACTGAGTATCAAAGCCGATTTTATAAACCGGATTTTAGAATAAAATAATAATTGTTATTAAGAATACACAAGTAAATATACAGTTATAAAATTTCTTTACGTTTCCTTTACATTTCTTTTTTACCGCTATTAGCAAGAATCATAATGTGCTTTACAGCTATTTTATATAAACTGCTTTATCCGTCACTAAGAGCCTAGAAGTACAAAAGAGTGTTCTAACATAAGCCTGGTTGCGATCGATAGGCAATCAGAAAGGTTGGTGATTTTTATCGTGAAATGTAAATAAAGGCGTGTACTCATGGATTTTCAAAGTTTACCTTTTGTAAACCTTTTAATGTGCTATGAAAGTGCGATTGAAATGAAAACTTGGCTCAAATTGAAATACATACTAGCAGAGAAACAATTTGATATAAAAATGAAACTCACGATATATTTCTAAAAGTAACCCCCTTTTTCTTTCCTTCCTTCTTCCTTTCTTTCTTCTGGAAACTTCAACTGCGGAGTTAAAACTAAATGCTTATGATGCACTGGATCACCGTTCCGGAAGGCGGACGTAGTTTGAAAGTGGGAAGAGCTTTATTTGTTTAATCATTTAATTAATTTTACTTATTTGACTGTGGCATTTAAAGTAAATTCCATATAAAACCTGAATTTTTAGACGTATCGCTTAGATCCTAATGACAATGTGATTATTTTTAAACACACTGGACGGCTAAATATGCGTCTCAGCTAAATGCATTACCCAGTTTGGCTCTTTCTGCTCTTTTGCATAAAAGTTGCGGAATGAATTGCTAAATTTAGGCAAGATGCTAAAGGATATACAGGAGGATGGTTTGCCACAAGTTTCAATTTATCGATAACTTTACAAATTAAAATATAAAGATAAAAATAAAATCATATTTACTAGTGTACCGTTTCCAGTGTGAAAGAACAATTAATTTCTATTAATTGACCTAATAGTGGTTAACTATAAAGCCCGGACCTTAAAGTACTTACACGTTTTAAGTCGCCATCTTATGTGTTTAATGGAACTCCTAAGGGGTTTACCGGGAAAAACACGAGTCAGTTGGAGAATTTAATCTCATATTGGTACGTTGGCCATAGTAGCTCAAGGGTTAGAGTGGTTGGATAGCAACCAGAAGATCCGTGGTTCAAATCCCGGCTATGGCATTGGATTTTTCAGTCTGACTCTATCTTTGTATAAAAAATTTAGCAGTCACATGGAGGTAAATTTGACATTAGGTTGCTAAGCTTTTTGACATTGCTGGCCAATATTTTACAATACGTTTGAAAAAAATAAGTGAATGATATTTTGAGATTTTGTTGAGGAACATGAATAATTTCTTTCCCATCTGCCGCAAATTACGCAAACTCCCGCCAAGTTTGAAAACTCAGTAGTAGTCCAAGCGTTCTGTATAGATATTGAAATGTGAGCCAATTTCAGAAACCACAATTTAATTATAAGCGAAAGAATACTAATAAGAGAACAAAATGTTGCCGGCTGACCACGTAGTTCAGTCAGTAGATCACCTGCCTGCCGTGCTAGGAGTCTCGGGTTCGATTCCCGGTAGTGGGGTGGGGATTTTTCTCCGGCCAGAGTCTGAAATTATGAATGAGAGTGCGAATGTGTGCGTGATCTAATGATTAAAACCCAATGAATACGAGTTAACGCCTTAGATATGTTTCAAAGGAGAACGGCCGTTGAAGTTAAAGACGGGGTACAAATGGAACAAAAAAAAATTTGCCGTATATTTGATGCTTTTACTCAATACTGTTACTGATTCATTACTCCAAGATTAAGTTAGTTTTATGTATTGTGTTTTTATTATTTACCATTGCATCAGTATATTTCACTCTATTCTCTTAGCTTGCATTAATTTGTCCTATTTTGGACACAAATAAATTTAAAATCTAATTTACGCATTTATATTTAACTATTAACATTCTGCAGCGTGATTTCAACTTTACATTAATGTTATATTAGAAGACAACTTATTTATGACAATTCATTAATTCTGATTCTTATTTAAAGTGACATGAGATCTATAAAAATATAAAATGTACATATAAAACTTCTGACTTCAGAGGGCTAAACATCACTACTCCCAACGACCAAGGTAGTCTTTCCGTGCACCGTAGTCGCGGATTAGCAGCGATCGTTGAAATAATGCCAGGTTTAAAGTCCAGTAACAATGGACGCAGCAACTTCTGGAGCACGCAATCCTTTCTAACGCTCAACGTTGAATGTACAAGTGTTTTGATTCCAGTGATTAAAAAGTCATCAGGCTCCCAGTACTGAGAGGGCAATTCTCTTTATTTTCGATACTTCACCGGTCCGCTGCTCGAGTTCTCTTTGATCGTGCAGCTCATTCATTTTTAAAACCCACTTTCACAACAAGCTTACCTCCCTCATCAAGTGATTCACTTTCGAGGGAGATTAACTTGTCTCAGTACTTATTAATACTAAGAAGGGAAAGAGTGTAATCTCTCAATCCCAACAAAGTTTTCCTTTACGTGGAAATTATTTTCGAAAATTTGCATTAAATTACCACATGTTCAAAAATTTTATATTAACTATCAATTTTCTGGGAGTAGCTTCTAAGGCACTTCATTCTGAATAACTTTTGTATAACTATAAGAGGAAGATAAACTTTTACCACACAAAAATGTATATCTCTCAAAGCACATATGCATGTCATTTTTTCTCTAGTTAACTATTTCCAAAACATTATTTGATATTGGTTTGAATGTTACAATTCGCCTACTTTTCTGCAATGCGAAGTCCAGCTATTCTCACTTTTTCGAGTCTTTCCTCCTATTAGTATAAAGGGAACATAATACCGAGCGGGTTGGCTCAGAGGGTTTCATTGTGGCCGGTATTTGGGAGACCAGGGTTCGATTCCCGAGGCCAACCTCCGTGACCCATAGGTTTCTTCGGGGTTTTCCCGGTTCGCCTGACGAATGCTGGGTAGGCCAATTACATCTCCCGAATGTCCTGTCCCTCCAATTCATATCCATTATCATTTTACATCATCTCTCTTCTGGTGGTCTCTTTCACGGTAGAAGTGTCGGAGAGTGTCTCAGTGGTGCATGGCAGGATTATAAGCTCTGAGTTAAACTTCTGAGCCCGGTCTGGTAGGCAGTTTCTGGATTGCAGTCGATTGAATTGGCATGCCGGGGAGTTTAGAAATGGTAAAGTGTCGGGACCCCGCCCTCTGCATTGTCGTGGCTCGTTGGAAAGGTCACCCTCTGTCTCCTCTCGCCTCATCCTTCCTCCTGGGGTGCCCCACTTGGGACACAAGTACCACAGATCAAGACTGGTCGTGCCCGCCTCGGTAGCGTAGATGGTAGCATGTCTGCCTCACGTTCAAGAGGTCCCGAGTTCGAATCTCGGTCAGGGTGAGTTTCCTGGATAAAGTTTTTCCGGGGTTTTCCCTTATCCTGATAGACGAATGTCGGGTAACTCTAACCTCCATGGAACCCGGACGCATTGAGCATCATTTCAACCATTTCATTCATCGTCCGATATCACTAAATGTTGGAGGACGTTAATTACATAAAAAAGACTGGTCGCAGTGCTTAATCCCCTCCTTAACGTAATCCAATCCAAGGGAAAATAATCTCAAAGCTGTGACATAGCACCAGGTCTTAAAAGGTTTTACTATCATTACAGTATTCCCTTTAAGCCATTATATCTAAAACGAAATGTTTAATAAAAGCCATTTCTACAAATATCTCTCTCGATTATAATGAAATATATACAAGAATAAGCGTCTATAAGAACAGTTTGTAAAGGAGTAAAAGTATTACACATCAGAGTAACACACATCAGAGTTTTAATATTCGTTGACATACCCTATTATGACTTCGGTACAATGTTCAAATTGTCACTTCATCAGTTTTCTGTTCCACAATTTTTGCTGCGTGTTCGCATTGCTCACTCTGTCCTCCACTAAAGTGAACTAGGTCTACTGACACTTCTTTTTGCCCGATGCTCGATTTTTTGTAACTTCGTTTCCCGTGTGTAACATTCGAATCACGTCTTCATGCCCAGCGAGGTCTAAAAATGTCCACACGAAGGGAGGTAAAAACATGAAGAAGCCAGCTGTCTTCTTAATGAAAGCAAAATCGATCTCTTGGAAGGTGGCGTTTGCGTTCATGCGCTTAATTAAACGTTGGATACTCCGTTTTTTTCTGGATTAAAACCTTTTCAGTGCGCGGAATATATACAAATCGATAATGCAATTGAACTACTTCATTTGTTCCTAGACTTAGGCAAGAATATCAGTTACAATTACTGTTATTTTCGCTGTACGATGTCAGTTGTCATTGACAACTATTTAATAACGACTTAGGATGAAAGTCAAGTTTTAAAAGTACTGAGTGTATTATTGAAAATCAAAGCTTTCTAGAATATTAAGTTCGAGCATGATTTTATTTCAGAATCTTCAAACTGAGACCTTAATCGTTATTTTAACTTTGTATAAAGAAGAAAATTGTTGACATTCTGACAACGTAAGATTTTAAACCAGTCAAATATGTTATTGATGATATTTGTGTTCCCCGTAACATTATAAGGGATGTGCAAAACCCCTTTGAATTTCACAGGGACAACTAATTCATATCTGTTTAAATACATATGTGATCAACGGACTGTATGCCTACCTCGTTAGCGTAGATGGTAGCGTGTCTGCCTCATGTTCAAGAGGTTCGGAGTTCAAATCTTGGCCAGGTGAGTTACCTGGATAAGATTTTTCCATGGTTTTCCCTTATGCTGAAAGACGAATGTCGGGTAACACTAAGCTCTATGGACTCTCTAAACCCATTTTGAGCACCATTTCATTCATTCATCGTCGATATGACTTAACCAACTTAAATTTAAAAAAAAAAAAGGAAAGAAAACAGACTGTTAGTTACTCTAGCGATGTTTACACATAATTTCATTAAAGAATCCACAAGCAGATTTTCATCACACAGTTATTCGTTTCATTACAGTAGAATGCTTCACATATCAATTCACTGATTTTCCAATAAACATTATATTGTTAAAATGAGGTTAGATCATTAAGGTACACCTAAATTTAAGGCACGTCTCTGCAGTGTTGATCTTGATTCTATGTCGTGTACTTTCTTTTCTGCATCTGCCCTTAAAGGCTTCCATGAAGTCAATGAACAATACAATGAGGCCTATAAGTTGTTTACTCCTACAATATACTTTAATCAAAATAAAAAGAGTTATACAGCTTTCAAACGAAATTGGTACTGAGGTTAGCCGATTATGGAAAACCTGGATAATTTTACAAGGGATACTCAAACTTCAATTTCGAACCGAATAATAATTGCCTTTAACAGCTACAAAGTATTAACAGAGTGATTGTTGCATTTACGTGACTTTCTCTACTCTTGTACAAACTATTCTCCAAAATATTATTATATTTACTTCATGTTAATAGTGATAAACATTGTTTTATTATGTGATGGCTTTCAAATTCGCCTCTCTTTCTATGGCCAAGAGATAAAAAATTCAATAGCGACTTCTAATTTTAGTAAAGTATAAGTATTGGAAAATTCAAACAAATAACAAGGAATACCTCCGAAAAAGTTCACCCCACGATAAAAATGCATTTGTTTTAGCAAATTATACAATTTTGGCAGTTAGATTTTACCAATCTCTTACAGCTTACCAGTTATGCAAAAGTTACTGAGATTGAACACGACTTTTGATGACGTTCCCAGAAAATTGAAGCTACACATTACAATTTTCATGGAAATTTCTAAAGCATATGGTATTTTATTCAAAGTCGTTAAACATATTAGGAGAATAAAATTTTCGAAAAATGTTCCATATAAAGGATATTCTGGGTCGGGGGAATTTTCTTGAAAGTTTTCGTGTTGCCTGTTTGAAATATGTTGAATTTAAATATGTACCAAGTTTGATTCTGTTCACTTCTCGCTTTTAAGTTAACCTGTTTGCAGATATTGGACACATCTAAACGCATTCGCACGAGCGGAACTTTTTCTAAAAATGCTGTTCTTTTATTCAGGGGTCACAAAACATATTTCCGCTGAAAACTCTACAGTAAATTTTTTTATGAAATGCAATATTTTCCCTACCTACTCTACGTAGTAGAGAAAATCTAATTGCACTTATTTCCTGATTAATCTATGATGAAGATGCTGTTACATATGCTAACAATTCATTTTTGATACCATAAAAATCTGAACATCGTAACGCTTCCTAGGAGATTATTTAGAAACCTTTGAGAGTTAGTTTAGGTACTTCAACGGTAACTTATATCACAAAGTTCCTATGATACGCCTAAAATACTTAAATATGATGTTTCCCTCCAATGAAATTGTTTGCAACAAAATTTTATCATTGTGAGGATCAAGGTGTTCTGTACTTTCCTTGGAGCAGTTGGTTTAACAGTGTGTTTTTTTTTCTTATTTTTATAAAACACTATGTCCAGAACATCCTACTACGTTATAATTTTGGATATTCTGTTTACAATAAATAAAACATATAAATAAACCTATAAATGTTTTACACAAAATGTGTTTCAATGTAACTTGAAAGTGAGGTCCCAATTCTCTTTAATATAATTTATTCATCCATATCGTTCATAAATATTTAATATAATATGTACTAGGTGATGAAGCTACTAAGTAGCTGGTGCAAATGGAGAAATATGTTCCTTTGTTTAGCAGATTATTGACGTCAATAAACCATGATACTCGAGTATATTCTCTATGTCTCGCTGAAAGCATTTAATTTCTTTAGAAACATAAATGCTTCTTTGTTACAATAAATAAGAATTTGCTCAACTATTTACAAATAATTTATAAAACAAATATCAGGAAAGAGAGAACGTGTTTCTTCCAGAAAAGTGATTCTAAAGATCCTAATTTGTATCCTATTTGGTTATTATGCCCAAAAATGCTTGTAATGTAGTTTTATGTTTCTCCTTCTATACTTCAAAATGTATACAATAAAGTACCTGCTCTATTTTCAAAGATTTTCCAAATACGTGGCCTGATCTTCCTGTATCTCCATCTTTGTTCCTAAGTCTTATATCTGGCATTCTTTATACTCTTCGTTCCACGTCTTCTGAAACCTGCATACTTCATTTTTATATCACTATCTTTGACATAACTTGAGTAATTTTCTGAATATCTGAAATTTCTGATTTGTTCTATTATTTGACTATAAATTATTTCCATTCTTATTCGCACTTCTCGAAATATCATTATTTTTCATTTGGATATGTTAGTATTGTATTGTGTGATAGATAATTTTTGTAGGGAAAATTCATAAAAAACCAAATAATCGATAAATAAAAATGTTTAAATGTTTATGGTCTAATACTTTAAAGTCAGAATTCATTAGTTTTCTTTGCACCTGGCACCAATTTCTAATAAGACGCATGTAGAGCTAGAGAAAAGGTCACTTTATGCATCTGTCAGCAGCACGTATTTCACTAATTTTATATACTATATATATTGACCGTTATTTTTTATTCTAAACTCCTAAACCCCTAAACATTTTTATAGTTCAATTTTATTTTAAATTTATTAAGAAAAGGATTCATTGGAACTTATTAAAAGTGTTAGTCAAAGTGAACGAATTTAAGTTACAATTCGTTGGAAATTATTAAAAACTTTAGTGTAAAGAGATCAAAATTAAGACAATTGAAAGTAAATTTGTGACTGAATCGGTAGAAGAGAAGGAAAAAGAATAATATTAATGTGTTTAACAATGCTAATAGTAGTCTAAAATTATAAAAAAAAATGGTATTTGATTATTAAATTGTTTAAATATGATTTAAACAATAGATTATGTAAATTATCTAATATGGTAATCAAAAGTGGGTCGCGAAAGATGACGTGAACTAATGAGAAATTACTGGATTGCCTTAGCAATGGAAAATTCAATAATTTCAGATTATCCAGATTTAGCATCATTCTGTGTATGGACGTCGTCGAGTTAAAAATCAAAATCTTATCATTGTGAGGGAACACGATTTCAAGTAATTATTTTGAAGGAAACAAACGTTTATAAATGCTATTTATTAATTTATGTTAAAACGCGTTTTTTGTTAATTTAATATTAAATTTAAAATTGCAATATTTAGAAAATAGTTGAACGATTATTTCGTTTCATTTAGTAAATTAGTTCCAATTCGTGTCCGAGACCAAACCTGAAGTAAGGGGTATTCATGCTTCGACTGTTGCAGCCATGGATAACATCCAGAGGAATTGCTCAACCTGAGACGCCGAATCTGAGATTTAAACGATTACGACACTCGGAAAATCGGCACCAACCCCAAGGGTCGGAGTAACAACATCTGTTGGGGCAGAATCGCATCATCCCAACCCTGAGATCCTGTCGTAAACGCGATGCTGAATAGCTTACAATCCTAACAGAAACACACCTAATTAAACTGTTTGCAATTGGGAAGTATCAGTTATTGAAATTAAGATGTTATTCCTATTTAAGTCAGATGTACCTACACATATATGCAATTTAATACGTTATGCTTAGTAAGGGACTTAAATTAAGCCTCGCAATATGTTTGTTTCTCTCGTGATAAAATTTATTTCTACCACAGAATGGTATTTCTGTTTAAATTAATACTAATAAAGCAAGGAAATTATAAATGTAAAAAAATGTTATCTAAAATCTACTGTAGTCAAATTAGCAAGAGACAAAGGTTCTCGCTCGCTCGCTCGTGCTGGCTGGCTGTATACAGCCAGATGGTTTTTGCTGCGTGCCCACCCATTAAGGGTTTTACCGCAGGTAGGATTAGAATTGAATTTTGTAGGATGAAGGTGATGTAGGTTTTTTGATTGGGAGTTAATTTAGAGGTTACCGAAGTACCTTCGGGTTGAAGGGGGACAAAGGTTCCTATTCGAATGCATTATATGGACCAGTAACACAAATTTCAACTCAGAGGCTCCGGATACTGAGGAAAGCAATCTTTTCTTTAATCAGAGGCATTTCCTAACCGCTACAGTGTCTATAAATATGAATAGAAGTAAATGAAAATTTAACAGTAAAACTGATAAAATCCTATAATTTACAGAGCAGTAGCCAGCAGTAGCACTGTCAGTTATTTCTTTAGTCTAAGACCCGATTAGGCCATATAAGTTAAAGGACGCCTCTGTAGCGTAAGTGATAGGGTATCCACCTCAGGTTGAACAAGTCCGAGTTTGAATGTTGATCGAGATGAGTTATCTGGATAAGGTTTGTTCCGGGGTTTTCCTTTATCCTGAAAGATGAATGTTAGTTTACTCTGAAATCTATGAGCCCTGTACATCATGTAATTCATCTAACGATATAACATGTAATTTAAGTTTGGAGGACATTAAATAAAATCTTAAATATTTTACGGATATACTACTATAAAACATTTTATAACGCTGAAACAACACTAGGATTTAGCGATGTTGATTTGTAGTACAAACTTATCGCTTCTACAACATCCTTTTACATTAATAACCGTTGAATAACTCCGTGTGATCGTATAATAACCATAAGTAATAATCACACTGAAACTCTTTAGTATAGAATTTCCTAAAGATTAAACAAAATTAAATTAAACATGCCAATATGGTTCGTCAATATAATATATGCCCCTTATTTGCGCATATTAAAAACAGGGAAAGCTAGGTCTTCTAAACCATTCAGTCCATTTTAATAACTTTTTGCCAGTGACATTCACATTTATATGTCACGGGCATTGGTTATAAGGTAGATTCTAATTTAAATTTCTAAGATATATTGGTTATGTATTAAAGGCGCACTATGGCCATTTTATGAAAGCTCTCCAAAACCCAACTGTTTGAAGCGCATATCACTCCAGGTATAATCGATCCTTGGGATCTTCCAACAGGACGTTCAGAATTGTTTTCTATTTCGTGTCATTGCTTCTAACATGTAGCTGCTCATTCAAAAATTTAAGTAAATCTTGTGAAAATTGTTTTAACAATGAAAAAAAAATTAAATTCCACGATGTTTCCAACGATTGTACAAGGTGCGTCCAGAAAGTAAGTTCTGTTTTAATTTATATCCGCTGCAGCACTGCGATCGCATATGCGCGGTAGACGCATCAAGGAGTATCAATGAGAAGAAACGTGCCATTGTGAAATCGTTGTCAGCCACGTACGCATTGTTGTGCTTGTTTACAATTTCGGTGTTGATTGAAAATCCCGCCGCTTGTTAAATCAAATCTGTGATTCGTTTTCTGAATGCTAGGATAGTAAAACCAATTGAAATTTATCGGCAAATTTGTGATGCCAAAAGTGTAGTGTTTCTTCACGACAACGCACGACCACACATTGCAAATGTGACGGAAAACATCTTACAGGGATTTGGCTGGGACGTGTTTGACCACCCCCCGTACAGCCCTGACCTCGCTCCTAGCGACTTTCATCTGTTTTTGCATTTCAAATTTTTTCTTGGCGGTCAACACTTCAACAATGACGAAGAGCTGAAAGAAAATGTTTCCAACTGGTTGAAGACACAGGCGGCAAACTTCTACGAAGATGGTTTACAAAAACTTGTGCCTCGCTATGACAAATGCCTGCAACATTTCGGCAGTTATGCAGAAAAGTAGTTTAAGAGTTTTAGAATTTTGTGCAATAAATAATTTTTCTGTATCTGTACACAATTTAATGTTATTACCGAACAGAACTTTCTTTCTGGGCGTACCTTATATATTCTAAAAATTTAACTGTGCAAACTATTAACAGGTTGTACTTCGTTTTCAACATTAATTCACTGTTGTGAAAAGATGCGGAGACATTGATGCAACGATCAGTTTACTCTCGGCCAAATATTTTTAGAATTAAAGCAGCTGCAATTGTTCTGACTGAAATAGTACACCCTTCCTTCACGATTTAGTGCTATCAATTCTATTTAAAACAGAGTTGGTGCCGTAAAGTTTTCAGGCTTGCATACAAAAGTAAAGAGAAAGTACGATAATAATTATGGTTTTTTTTTGTTTTTTTTTTTTTTTATTACTTTATCTGACTTCGACAAACTTGTGAACAGATCAACGTTTCACAGCAAGTGGACATAATTAGCAGTTTTCCGGGCTACGCTGTAAAAACCTACATAGCAAAAGATAGTTCCTTCCCTACTGAACCTTAGGCTTTTACGTTTTTATATAATCCTCGCATTACTAATGGAGTCGAATGTTTCCTCCATCATCTCACAAAGAATATACGAGTGTATACATATTCTTCTGCAATATTTTTCCCATGATCCGGGGAGTATAAAAAATATTTCTGTGATTAAACCCTAATGAGGGTGGGCACGCAGCAAAAGCAATCAGGCTGAACCTCAACCTCCCTGCAGCCACAGACAGATTACTAGTGAATGGACGGACCGACGTTCTGTTGAGAGCGAGTCGACCAGAAGAGTTAATAGGCGAGCAGTGAGCGTCGAGAAGTTACTATCACTGCGAGTTGGTGCGTTAGAGAGGCAGAAAAAAAAATACATTCGCGCTACGGAAACAGACGTGTTGGCTCTGTATATCTGTAAACCCGAGAGTAAGTGTAGGCTAACGCTGAGCTGTTTGTGACGAATAAAGTGAATTTAGCACATCATGAACTTTGCTTTTTAGACTATATGTGTGTGTGTGTGTGTGTGTGTGTGTGTGTGTGTGTGTGTGTGTGTGTGTGTGTGTGTGTGTGTGTGTGTGTGTGTGTGTGCTTTCAAAGCAATTACAGTATTATTTCGATGTGCTTTTAATGGAAAATATGCCATCATTAGTGCTCTTTCAATGCAGACTGAACGAATTTATAAGTTCTGTATGCTTACATAGAATAAAACAAACCTGTAGTCACAAGAGAATGTAATTTATGTATTTGGGATTGTGGCTTAGTGCCTGAAATTTATGATCATCATCATCGTCATCATCATTATCGTCATCATCATTATTATTATATCATTATTATCTTTTTCGCTTTTTCTCTAACACAATAGAAAATGCATGTATAAATATTTAATTGAAGCAGTCATAGATGGCGTTATTATTTCTTGCTAATTAATAGAAAACTACTTATTTCTCTCATTTAAATCTTTTTTGGGTAGATTACTACAGAGCTGTTAGTATTTAGTTGTAAAATATATGAGTAAATTTGTTCTATATACATTAACATGTAATGAAGTTTGGGCAGGTAGAGTCAAGTTGAAAAATTCAACTTCATTGCCGGATTTGAACTATAGATCTCCTGGGTCTCCGTCCGATTGCTCTTAACTATTGAGCTACCATGGCAATATTTCAGCAAGACATTGAATTCTCCAACTGACTCACATTCTACCTGGTAAACCACCATGAAGAATGAGATGGCATACCTTAATGGCAACCTACAATGCTGTATCTACTTTAAAAGAGGTTCGTTGTTCTTTAATACATGTTCTTTCTAACATCCGTAAATAATTGTACAGGTAATGAGAAGAGTACCCTTTCCCGATGTTTAGAAACGGTTTACCATTTTCAAAATATTTAAATTAATGGCCTTAAAGTGGAAAGTTATAAGTTACCATTACTACCCCTAAACAGAAGCTTTTGTGTTATTCGAAAAGGCGGAGTATTTGCATTATTTAAATAAACATTACTATGATAATCTAAAAATTACTCTACTGTTACTGTATTTTTTTCTCCGCTAAAATGTATGCAGGCCATACATTTGTAATCTGAAAGTTGTCAGTGGTAAATCTAAGTTAATTCTATGAATATTTCATGTCATTTTTATGAATATTATAAGATTCTTTCCTAAATTGTTAGGAATATAAAAGGAATTTTATAAACTACAGTTGTAATGATTAAAGAGGAAGATTTACTATACAATTCCTCTAGATCATTGTACAATAATTTCATTAAAAAATACGGCGTTAAATCCATTATTCAAATAAACATCCACTTTAAAATATCGTTTGTGTAATGCAGAGCTTGCCAATCAGTAACATGAGTTTATGTATGTTTAGTTCCTATATAAGTTAATATTTTCAAAAGTCATATTTATGGTAATATTTCTGAATGTATTTGATAGAACAGAGTAAAACTCTTACACCATTTTCCGCCAAATCATAGATAAATGCTCGTAAACATACATTTTCAATAGATTTTCTGTTGTTATAATAACAAAGTATTTCTGTTTCTAGAGTTTTGATTGCCAAGCAATATCAAATCTAAAAGCGGAGAAATGAAGTAGTAGTTAAAATTTTGTTGATATTGCTGAACTGATTTAGCACGAATTTAGTTGAAGGTCTTCGTAATAGACAAATATTATCATCATTCCACTCTTTCCTATCTTGTTAGAGCTAATTCTGAAATGCCCATATGGAAGAAAAATAAAATCTTCAGCTGCTGAAAACCTCATTTTTCGTTATTTTCAGGGCCAATTTACACTTCTTAAAAGCGAAAGATGGCATAAGTAACATCGATAAAAGATAGTAGCGGCTTTAAAGATTCACTTTCAAATAGATTTTGTATTAAGTGCTACGAATATTACTTTGGAAATATAATCCATTAAATATTATCATTTTTATTAAAATGATTGTACCTAAACGTATACTTTTATTCGTGAGAACGTTTTGCCTTATTTTAATTGGTTTACTAGCTACCAGCATCTGAAAGTCAGTTGCAATGACACGAATTTTTGAGCACTCGTTAGGATAATTCCATTTTCTCAATCTCACAGCGATCATGCTTGTTTGAAAGTCAATCTATTTAACTATCATCAATAATTCAAAATCTTTGCCAAAGTAACATTCAAGAAATAGTGTTTACGTAATTGTAATGAAAGCGATTATCACCTTAAAGGTGTGACACAACTGTTGTCGAGATTGTAATTTCAATATGCGTAGGGAAATTTTATACAGTTTAGATTACGTTACATATGGAGTGTAGGACTGAGTAAATATTTGAATATATATGGACGATGTACACAGATGTATCATGGTTATTTAAAAAAACTTCATGTCATAACGCTTTGTTTTCTGAAAATTGGACTTTAAAAACTTTCAGACTTGATTTATTTTAAATGAACATTTATGTATTTCTCTTTCTTTGGATGATTTTAAAAAGTTGAACTACCCTATTTTTATATGAAGTAGATACGTATAATCTTGTACCAACATATATTTCAATATTAAATTTCATCTTATGTATGCCAGCAAACGCATAGTATGTAAAATAGTTTCTAAAGTGTAATTTCCACTTTTTGCATTTTTCTCCATTTGGAAAAAAGAAAAATTTCAGGTTGCAGAACAGTATAATAAAAACATTCTATAATTTTATATGAGAGGTATAAGCTTTGTAAAATGATTATTAGACGTTAATGTTTGTTTAGAAATCACAACTCTATTCTCCATAAGGCCAATTATCTTAATGAATTCTCTCTCTTTAACCCATTATTTTGAGTCCACAAATATTTGTAGGGTCAAATGATATCCGAGCTTCTAATAATAAATTACATAGCAAAACATTAAAAGTACTACGCTAACTATAAACAATTTTCTAATTAAAAGATGTGAGGTCTTATTACAGTTGTTTTAAAAATCAATGGGAATTGATCTCAATTATGGGTAACTTTTCATCTGAAATACGATAATTTTTTAAACATATTAAATCTAATT
>CM060952.1:116072808-116083689 GCA_030765055.1 Mantis religiosa
TCCCCTCCAAACAATCCAATTGAATCTATCTATAGATTTTTATTTTTATCAAAACCTATTGATTACATATTAGGCACTGCATACTGCTGCAGATAACTTGACATAAGACTTGCTTTCCCGTTCTGATTTAAAAATGCCTACACCAATAGGCGAATCTGGAAGATTCATACCTGGTCTGAACGCAGTCGTTGCTGTGAGCACATTGTCACTCGTCAGTGCGATACATTGTCACTCAGGGTCACGATTGACATCACATTATATTATACATACACACTCACACTTCCGGGTATGTCTGGACTATGTATATATAAACTCGAGGGTATGTACCGGGGCAGAACCTCACAAAGTGAAGACTGACCCCCCTCTGACGACCAGGGAGTTACCAAGCTGTCCCGAAAGGGCGCCCGGCGCCTCCGTGGGGCTTTCCATAGGGCACCTAGAGCCTAACAAGCCCCCGCCCCCATCTGTCCTATGGACTCAAGACGGAATGGAAATGGATACGCCACTTACGCGCGCCAACTCCAAAATGGGAAGGCTACCGATATGACCTCGGTGAGGCCTCCTGGTGATCTAGCACACCTTCTACTAGCTATGCAGGCTGGTACGCGGGAATAGTGTGGCTTCCCTCAACCCCGTCCGCAGAGTACCTGATCTCCCACGGGTATAGGGAACTACTGCCCCAAGTCCAACCCAATCCGAACAACTCCCAAACAGGGAGGGGCTCGAATGTTCGGCCCGAGGTTCCTCTAGTAACGTCACAGGTACCACGAGTGCTAGGGGTCCCCAGCGCCCGCACCACGGCAGCTGAAGGGGACGGATCCTCTTCGGACTCCTGGCTAGAGAAAAATTCACATCCTCCTGCCGGGAATTGAAACCGAACCTCTCGCATATAGCCAGCAGGTGTTCTGTACGACCAGCCCATAAGAACTTTTGTTTTTGGACGTGTGTAACTTCGTGTATATGCATTATGCTACCTTTTCACTATCGATTGCTGCTGAGCTCGTAATGCATATTCTAGAAAAACTCGGATTGTCCGTGGCGATTGGTGCGAAAGATACAAGAGTGCGTCACTCTCTGGACACGCCCCTGAATTGTTATGCAGGTCAGGGAGAATCAGAAGTTAGTCCCTTTCCTGTGAGCGAAAACAACTTCAGAAGATAGCAACAGTGACCGCAGTTTTGGGCTGTAGTATTACGGTTCAAACTGGCCACACGCGTTTGTAACACTTATCACTTACCAGTAACATCATTGGGCATATTGTAATTTTAAGTGATTAAATAAGTAGGTAATATGTTACAGTCCGTTTTATTTTAGTGATTTAAGACTTATCCAATAAATCAGTATACAAGGCTTCCTGTACGACAAGCTACTCCGAAACTTTAAATATAAATTAATGAATTTTAGGTTTACCAAAACAGACTCGAAGTACAACATTCGAAACGTCTTGCTTACAATTAGCTTGTGTGTAAAGTATTAAATAACAGAGATTTATGCATCCGCACACTTCTGAAAAGTGTGGTTCATAGTGGGTTTAATAGACTTCTTGTGCCCGAATTCTACAAAAAGAAAACAAAAATTGAACTCTGTGCGTAGGTATGGCATCCCTGTTTTAACAGCTACTGTTATTGTGGTCCAAAATGTTACTCAACAACTTTCTTCACATTTAAAACAGACTTAGGACAGTTGACAATTACTTATTGCAGAAACGGTGCAAAATTGTACACCCTACACTTACCCTCCCATTTAAAATAGATATAGGACTATGAACAGTTAGAAGTTACGTTAAACTTAGCACTTTCCTTCACATTTAAATTAGACTTAGAACTTTTGATAGTTACGCGCCGCTGATTCAAAATTTTACGAGGGCTGTTCAATAAAGAATGATCATAATATTTTTACGGTCATAATTTTTCGCTCTAAAATTCAGTCTTATTATATTCTATTAGCTTAATGTGAAACAAACACGCCGTAGTAGTTTCATTGTTGGTACTGCTGGTTCCCGTCTGTGAGAACCAGGCAAGTTCAGACATATTCAGTATCGTCTACCGGAGTTTCTTTCAAACGTAATCACTGCTGATGATACTTAGCTATATCATTTTCATCTTGAGAGCAAACAGCAAAGCTCAGTGTGGAAATCTCCTTCATCACCACCCCCCCCCCCAAAAGTAAAAGTAGTTGCTTATGCTGGGAAAGATATGGTGGTCTCATTCTTTGATATCCATGGAATGGTTTATCAGCATGTTGTACCTGCACACACATCAGTAACTGGACAATACTACAGGGATGTCCTGAAAACATTGCAAGTCCATATCAGGCGCAAAATACCACATTTCCGTGAAGCAGGCTGGATGCTGCACCACGATAATGCGCGGCCGCATATTGCCAATCTTGCAAAAATCAACGCGAAGTGCATCCCTCACCCTCCCTATAGTCAGGATTTAGCCCAAGTGACATTTTGTATTCCCTAACTTGAAGAAACGCCTTCGTGGGAGGCATTATCCATCATCAGAAGCAGTGGTGAAGGCTGCGGAGGCGATTTTGAAGGATTTCTCAAAAAAAAGGTTTCCAGCATGTCTTTGAAGACTGGCAGAAACCCTGGGATAAGTGTATCGCATTCAGGGAAGACTATTTTGAGAAGGACCGTCAAAATTATGAGGATGAGTAAAGGTACGTTGTCAAAAAAATGGTGATCATTCTTTATTGAACAGCCCTCGTAGGCTGCAATTCCTTGGCAGCATGATTTAATGTTTCGAACTAAACAAAAAGTTAACAGTTTTTTAGATACAATCTTAAGCACCGCTTGTTGCAGAAGTTGTACATACCGTGATAGAGAATGATTTGCTGTAGTAATATGTCCCTTTTGTTTCTCTTAGTGGTTGTGTGACCTTGCCATATCATAAGTATCAGACTGAATATTGTAATGTCCAAACCAGTTGGAATATTAAGTATGGAATAAATAAAATAGCTGTGCATTTATATATAGATATTCACGTTACTGGAAGTTGCAGTTAAATCGGTCCATATTGCAGGTATAAAGGGTTCCTATCCTAAAGCATATTTACATAGTTTTCCGCACATAACTGCAGAAAGCTTCAACACGCTTATCCCTTGGTGTCATAAAAGCAAATCCTTCTGAAAATAAATCGTTACATATTTTCTCCCGGTTTCATCAATTGTAAACTAAAGAAGTACTTTAGGGAATTGCCGATATCTGATTTTTTACTTCGTATTTATTGGTTAAATGACATTCCTAAATCTTCTTCCAGCAATTTTGCGCTAAAGTAAAAACAACACTCTTTGGTAGTGATGAAAGTCAACACTTTACACACAGTGCTCATGAATGTCTGTCCGAGGTCAAAAATTGTTGGCCTATATTTATCATGTATTTCCCAGATGCTTAAAGTGATTTAGCCTTTGTTTCAGTCGGATGGTTTACACCGTGGCGTACTGGGCTAGAGGTGTGCTTTGGTCCCCTGCGCCCAGGATCGATCCCACCTCTACGGGGGTGCGAATTTTAAGTCCCAGGTGTATGAGGTGACCACTTGGTTTTCAATACCCTGTGTCATTATTACGATCACCAATAAATATAAAACGTTCACCTTTATTCATTGTAAATTTTAGTAAAGTGAATTCCGTCAGATTTTTAGTAAATTTGATAAGCTTTGCCTCGTATATAATATACAAAAAAAAAAAACACTTTGTCCTAGCATTGGCCTAGGTAACTTAGACCCATATTGACGTCGCAGGGACCTTGGGTTCAATGAATGAAAAGGGCAACCTGTTTGTGCTGCGTCGGAGAACAAGCTGTCGACTCTTATAGCCGTTATAGCCGATTATAGCCGTTGCGTAGTTTATAACTTTACTAGTGTGAATTTCGCTGTCAAAGCTTCGAAGTTCTGTTAGGTATAATTTTATGCAGCATTCAGTATTACATGATTTTGTGATTGGGCAGTGCAGGAACAACTGGTGTGCGAACCTCAAAAGTTGTTATTGGGACGCACCGGCCACGAAAACAAAATCATTACTCCTTGCTCTTTATCAAGTATCCTATCCTACCTTTCAGATAATGGGGCAAAGGGCACTTATGAAATATTCGACTAATAACTCTGACAGTTGCAAGATTGCTCTTCAGTGTAAAACTACACATTCCGTCCTAACGGGGACGATTATGCGCGTACTTAGTAAATCCAAGCAATACGGAGCGCTATACCAACGCCGAAATGACGGATATGGTTTCGATGGATGGAAGAGCTGAAGGGAGTTCAACGAACGCACGATTAATTTAGTTTCATTAAAAATATGAATTGTAAAAATAGTTACATCAATGATAATATTTATTTGTTTAACTTCAGAGCATTTTGTTATGATCTTTATTTTACAATGCTTTCAACTACTTACAGTAAATATCAACAGCTTCCTTTTCAGTTACAAATGCTTTATTTAGTATTATCAAACACATGAAATAAAATGCTTGTCTCATTGCGTAAGGCGTTTAGTTTTCGTTATCTACAATTCTTTGATTTTTTTTCTATTCTGTTTATCATTTAATGCTTCCATCCTCAACCTCACTAACATACTTCTCTCTAAAATGTATAAGTCGATATGTCCACTAGCTTATTTTCCATCATGAACTGCTATAACGGAATTGTGGAACACGTTAAGCACTCGCAACAATTAAGCAATAGCTTCTTTATTGCTGTTTCATAAGCCAAATAAATTCTTAATAGTAGCAAACAAGCTACTGCGGAGTATGCCGGTATATTTACAAACAGCTACACGCAAAACGGCGTGTGACCTATACCTGCGAACTCCGACAGCGTGGGGCACGCGTCATTGTTCCTGTCACTGCCTAATCCACATTCATTCTGGAGCGTTTTTATGTAACTCTATTGGCGGTAAAAGCTATCTATTTGTGTCACATGGAAGCTGAGCAACTACTTTTATATGTCGTTTTGAAACACTCTGTATAATCCAGTACCGGAGAACTTGGCGACGAACTAAACCTTATATTTAACGGCACTGTCAATTACATATCACATCAGCCCATCGATGTGTCGGAATTTCGTCCTACAGGAATTTATTTACATCCCAGTAAACTACTGACTGTCTCTTTTAAGCACACATAAAAACCATTGGTCTGGGCCAGGTTTGAATCCAAGATATTGTCACACCCTACATTAGAATAGATTTAATATTTATTAGCTTTGGGGGGGAATCCGTAGCGGTAGAGCTAAACCATCTCAACAAACACTAGTTACACCACGCGGTAGGGTGGACATGTTATTTTACTGATAACTAGCTTACCTGCATGGTGGTGAAAGGTGGAAGGTCCAGCGAAGGAAAACTCACAAATGCATTTTTAAAAAAAGAGGTTTAATAATTCCAGACAACTTACATTCAATGAGGTTTGTGTTCCGGAGGGTTGCTACCAACACATCCTCTCTCTCTGGTGGCGGCTGGTCGTCTGCGGAAGAGGAAGCCAACCCCCTCTCCAGCGCAACCAACGAACAAAGATCAGCCAATGGCGCCAGGTCTGACAACCCATACAGGGTTGCCACACCTCCCCCCGGACCACAAGCTGTTGACCCAGGGTCAACAGAACAATCTATTCCTAGACCACTAGCATCAGTGTGTAATTCTGTATAGGCTCCAGGATTATAATGAGCCAACACAGGAGCAGAAACAAGAGAGTTCTTTAACTGCTGGAATGCTGTTTGCTGATCCGGGCCCCAAATAAAACTTTGACTTTTCTTGGTCAGCTGAATCAATGGATGGGCAATGTAAGAGTAATTCTTAATAAATTTCCTGTAGAAATTGAACAAACCCAAAACTTTTCTCACGTCTCTAACATTCTTTGGGCGTGGTAGTTCTTTGATCACTGTAACTTTCTCAGAATCTGGGGAAATTCCATCTTTAGATACTTCAAAACCCAATAACTTTATCTTTTCCATAGCAAAGAAACATTTCCCAGGTTTCAGTTTAAAATTATGCATTTCCAAACGTTGAAAAACAGCTTCTAAGTTTTCTAATAATTCTTCAAAAGTTTTGGCAAAAACAACAATATCGTCCAAATATGCTAAAGCTTTCTTAAATTTCAAGTCTCCTAACAATTTCTCAGCAACAAAACTGAAAAATCTTGGTGCATTAGCAAGCCCAAAAGACAAACGTTCAAATTCATACTGCCCTTCATGAGTAACAAATGAGGTATACTTTTTACTATTCTCCTCTAAAGGAATTTGAAAGTATGCTGACAACAAATCTAAGGAAGCAAACCATTTAGCTTCTCCAAGGTAACTAAGGAGGTCATCAATAAGAGGCAAGGGAAAGGCTGAGTTTACTGTAACCTTATTCAGTTGACGATAATCTACACAAAACCGCATAGAGCCATCTTTTTTCTTTACCAACACAACAGGTGATGACCAAGGTGACTGAGAATCTCTAATAATACCAGCATTTTTCATTTCCTCTACTTGTTGGGAAATAATCTCTTTCTGCTTATGAGCTACCCTATAGGGTCGTTGCTTAATAGGTTTTTCTTCCTTTACCTCTATTTTAAATTCAGCTACATTAGTTGAGCCTAAATCTTGCAATGAAGTGGCAAAAACATGTTCATATTTTAACAACAGATTATGAAGATCTGACTTTTGAGCTTCAGTTAAGTTGGTATTAACATTAAATTCAAACTTTGGAGCGTTCAATGGAGTAACATCCTTAGGTGAAACTGAGTTACTTTGAACAAATGCAACTTCATGAGCATTAGCTAATACAGTTTTAGCAAAAAGTGTTTGAGGAACAGCTGAATTATTATGTACTGGTATCACAAAGTCCTTTGAAGATTTGCAAACTACAGGTGGAATAGAAATATTCTTCTTATGCATAATACTGGTAGAAGGCTCGAACATAACCTCATTTGTAATATCAGCTGAAGGCTGCACTGCCACAAAACAAGTAGTAAGCGGTGGCAATTTAACATCTTTTACAACAGAAACTTTATTAACTATCTGTACCTCATCGTTCAATGGAATCACAGCAATATCTGTAAAGGGACCACCACATGTTGTTTCAAAAGGAATGTGTACCATTTCTCCCTCATGAGTTTGAATCTTAACTTCTGCACAAGAATAATCAATGGTAACTTTATGTGAAGTTAGAAAGTCATTACCCAAAATGAGATTATGTGCCAAGTCTTTTACCACTAACACATCTTCCTGAAAAACAAAGTCATTAATTTGAAATTTCAAATTTGTTTGATAAGGCGCATCTAATAACTTGTTACCAGCTGTTTTAAGCAAAATCTCGACAGGTTTCATTTTAGAAATGTCATTGATATGAGCTGCATTCACAATGCTAACTGCACTTCCTGTATCCAACAAAATTGGAAGTTTTGACTCCCCAATGGACCCCAAAATTTGCAAAATTTGACCTGGAAGAGAAACAACATTAGACACAGGTGAACTTACTTTGGGTACCTCTAGGTTATGTCGTTGGAGGCTGGGCCTCTCGAGTTTTTTTGAAGCAGATGGTGAAGTCCAGCAATTACGTGCCATATGACCACGCTTGTTGCAATTGTAACACACAATAGGTGCCTGCTGTCTCTTTTCATGATGTCTTGGAGGCTTAAGTGGAGGTGGCTGCACAGTAGATGCAGCAGCAGTGAATTGAGACTGAAGCTGTTGCATTTGGGTAGCAAGTTTAGTGACCTGTTCACTCAATGTGGAAACAACATTAATAACTGGTTCAGAGTGATTTACACTTTCAAACCGTGATAAAACAGGTGCAGATGACACAGGTGGAGAAGTGTAAGTTGATGTTTGTGCTTGTACTAAATGTTGTCTATGTTGCACATAAAAATTAGCTTTATCAATGCTTTTAATAATTTGTAAAACCTCCTCAACTGTTTGTGGATTTAATGGGAGCAAAGCTTGCACATACTGAGGTTTCAATCCTTTCACTAAGTTTTTTACCTGCTCCATTTGTGTCATTGCAGCGTTAACTTGGTCACACAAGGATAATACATCATAAATGTAATCTAATACAGGTTCATTTTCTAATTGTACCCTCTGCCTAAGTTTAATTTCCAACAATTCATCTTGATTGGACATTTGAAAAGCTGCCAAAAACTGTTGAGTTAGAAAATGCCAATCATGCTCAGGGTGTCTATGGCAAAAAGTTCGGTACCACAGTGCTGCTGTGTCTCGCAAGTAACATGGGAAAAACTTCAACTTTTGTACATCTGACCAATCATTTGCTGTAGAAACTAAGTTAAATTTTCTCAAAAATTCTGAAGGAGATATCAGTGCTATCCTGTCAAAACAGGGTGGATCAATAAAAGGCCGAGAAACTTGCATTGTCTGAGTCTGATTAACATTAGGTGCCATGGATACTTCTAAATTACTAGGTACATGTGCACTTTGATTAGCTAAAGCAGAAGTCGAAGCTATTACATCATGTGAATCCATTGTAACTGGCACATTGGATGATTGCCGCGTTTTCTTAGGCATTTTGACTTACTTTTAAGTAACACTGGACACCAGAATAAAATAAGCAGAATTACCAACTGGAATGAACACAAAAATGAAGTGCATACTTCACAAAAACACCAAAAAAAGAAACTATTTACTTTGAATTTTACTGCCAAAACTCACACAGCGTCCCTTGAAAATCAACACGTGACCACGTGGTGTCCATTATCAATTTCCATGTAGTTATAAAAAAATTTTAGCACAATATTATGAAATAAGTTTACTATTGAAGAAATCAAATAAAAAACAGACCAAAAGTTAAAGGATTACGAGACGATAACCAGATTAGAATTTCTAACTAATTGAACACCACGCGGT
This sequence comes from Mantis religiosa, assembly GCA_030765055.1. NCBI lineage: Eukaryota > Metazoa > Arthropoda > Insecta > Mantodea > Mantidae > Mantis > Mantis religiosa. The sequence continues at coordinate 116,081,649 of CM060952.1, forward strand.
CGGCCATGTTCCCTCCATCTTTCACCACCGTATACATTCAAATTTTTTTTTCATAAAAACCGGACTAGAGCAAGGAGAAGAAAAAAAAATTTTGAGATCTTACCCGCGTCTCCACCAATATGTCACACCCTACATTAGAATAGATTTAATATTTATTAGCTTTGGGGGGGAATCCGTAGCGGTAGAGCTAAACCATCTCAACAAACACTAGTTACACCACGCGGTAGGGTGGACATGTTATTTTACTGATAACTAGCTTACCTGCATGGTGGTGAAAGGTGGAAGGTCCAGCGAAGGAAAACTCACAAATGCATTTTAAAAAAAAGAGGTTTAATAATTCCAGACAACTTACATTCAATGAGGTTTGTGTTCCGGAGGGTTGCTACCAACACATCCTCTCTCTCTCTGGTGGCGGCTGGTCGTCTGCGGAAGAGGAAGCCAACCCCCTCTCCAGCGCAACCAACGAACAAAGATCAGCCAATGGCGCCAGGTCTGACAACCCATACAGGGTTGCCACAATATTGGTATCACTAACCAACTGCGCCACCCAAACTAACTTCTCAGCAAACTGGGACTAAGTTTTGTCCCTAATAATATTTTATCTGAGTAATAAACAGATAATGTCTCTAGCTAGGCCGCCTAAAGGAATTATTATCAACAGCTTTTCGTTCCAATCCATTAACAAATTTCTTACTATTCAGATCCCTTAGTCTATTACCATTGTGGTCTTTCAAACTCTCCATCACTTCTCGGTTTTCATTCATTTTAAGGATACACTTATACTCCGTAAATACAGAACGTCATTCTTCAATCCTATTGCTCTTAGTTTTGTGAAAACCAAATTTAAAGCTCGATAATGTATTCAACGTTCTTTCTGTTTCACTGAACATAACACAGTCAGCAAGAGCTCCCTCTAGCAGTAATAAGAATGTCGACTCTATTCAATTGTATACATTTACATATATCGCGGTACAGAATTAGAGTTACCAGCTTCGATGCCATCCTCTTTGGGACAGGGATCGCTAGCCTCCGCCTCCGTTCATAATCTCGGTAGATGTTCATTTAAAAAGCTAATTAGTTTTACCATCGCTTTTATTATATGTGTGCATAAACCAGGTAATGTTTGATATTTATAGCTCTACATCAGGTAACATAATTTGCGATTAGGTACAGAGGGAAACACTGTAGTTCTAAACGCGTAGGAAGCATAAGGTACAGGAAAACATTTTGTAATATTACACGTGTTTTAGCGTTTATTAAAGCAAAAAAAATAGGTTTGTATTTTTGCGAACTCTTGTAAATACACGTGGTATAAGGTGAGAATATTAAAACGTTAACAAAATACTTGAGGTTGCCGATTTACATAGCGATCACACAGTAATCATTTGACTGTGTTGCAACACTAATGAGTTTGGTAATCCATGGTTTTAAATAAATTCGCTAGTTCCTGAATACTTTCATTGCTGTAGACTTCGGATTAATTTCAATCACTTGAATCCACCACAGTGTCAGTTTTTGTAGGCATCATATCATTATTCAGTTGTAAAGTATTTCCCTCATCAACCACGAATAATTTAAAATCGGATAATCTCTGAACAACACTCTTCACCACACTCATCTCTCCTATATAGTCCAAGGTTGACAACTCAGGAAACTGATTTTAGGTCTTCGTTCAGAATTTTTTACTCATAATTCCTGGTATTGGACAGAAAAGAAATAAGGAAAGTAGTTGCATTAATTTCTGAACGTGTCACTTCAGTAATCAACTAGGTAAAGTAGGACTCTACAAAAATGAATCCATCTGTAGAAACTTTGGTATCAGATTTTAAGATTGAATATACCACTTTACTAACTACAGTATGTGTAGTGCAGAAAATAAAATGAATAGTGAGAAATTGTAATTTGAAAATTTAAGTCGCCTTCTTTCGCAACAGGCGTGCTCCGTATGCCACTATTCAGACTTCTTCCTTGAACCTTCTGATAGCATTATCCGCAGTTATCCTCTCGTTATTTTCAACTCTGGTTATGTCTGCATCACCCT